>JAODPA010075001.1:0-22083 GCA_025585075.1 Nepenthes mirabilis
TTATAAATATAGACAGGAAATTAAAAGACGACCCTTCATTCCACCCAGTGTGGGCTATCCGTCATCAATGCAGTTGGACGTACGAGATCCTTATCCGTTATTTAGGTAGGAATATCTTTTGTATTTTTTCTGTAAATTAAAGAAAACGAAGGTAAGGGTAGTGTTGTGACGACGGACCCACTGTTCGGTAGATCGCGGTTTTCACAGATGAACGAACAATGCCGACGCTGGCCCGCTGTCGTCTTCCACATCGCCACGGCCGTCGTCTCCGCCAGCGAATATCGCGAATATCCTTTTTCTGTTTTACAGAGCAAACAAGACAGAATCACATTGTTTTATGTTTCAAAAACATCTAAAATCAGCGAGGCAGCGAGGAGGATATAGATCGTCGCAGCAAGAAATGTTTTGGATACTATTATTCATTCCTTGCTGCTAAAGCCCAGCTAACTGCACCGCCATCAATATTTCAACCTAAAAATTTCCTTACCTCTTCTTCCTTCCTTCCTCCTTTGTTGTCATTGGATTTTGCTTTAGTTTGCCTTTTCTTTACCATCTCCGTCCGCCTCATCTTCAATTTCATTACTTGCCGAGGATATTTGGAGGAGTTGGATAATGGATGTGCAATCATCTGAGAAGGTGATTCTGTTGCATGGAGACCTGGACCTGAAGATAATAGAAGCTCAGAATTTACCAAACATGGACTTGTTCACCGAGCGTCTCCGCCGCTGCTTCACTGTTTGCGACGCTTGCACTCCTCATTCCTCCGCCAACGAGGACCCCATGCACAGCCATGGCGGCTCCGACAACCGAAAAATAAAGCACCACCGGAGGATCATCACGAGCGACCCTTACGTCAAGGTGGTGGCCCTGGAGGCCACATTGGCGCGCACTCGTGTCATTACCAACACTCAAAACCCTGAATGGAACGAAAACTTCAAGATCCCAATGGCACATCCCGTGATTAACTTGGAATTCCTCGTCAAAGACAGTGATGTCTTCGGCGCCCAGCTGATCGGTAGGGTCCTCATCCCGGCGTCGCAGATCGCCGCCGGCGAGGTCATTTCTCGCTGGTTCCAGATACTTGGCCCCTCCAGAGATGCAAAGCTTCATCTCGAGATGAAATTCACGCCATGTGATAAAAATCAGTTGTACCACCGAGGAATTGCGGATGATCCCGAGCACAATGGAGTGAGGAACACGTATTTTCCGCTAAGGAAAGGAGGATTGGTTACTCTATACCGAGATGCGCATGTGTTGGATGGTATGATGCCTGAGATTGAATTGGACGGTGGTGATAAGGTTTTCCAACATGAGAAGTGCTGGGAGGATATATGCTATGCGATTTTGGAAGCTCACCATTTGATTTACCTAGTGGGATGGTCAATTTACCATAAAGTTAGGCTTACTAGGGAGACAACGAGGACGCTGCCTGGAGATCGGGATTGGACTCTTGGGGAGTTGCTGAAGTATAAGTCAGAAGAAGGGGTGAGAGTATTGTTGTTGGTTTGGGATGATAAGACTTCCCATGACAAGTATTTAATTAAGACGGTACCAATTTCAATCTGAAATAAGTGTTAATTCTATTATGTGCTTCCGGATTCTTTACTGTGGACCTTAACTGCTTGTAGATGCTTCACTTTGTAACTTTGCAGCCTGTGGATGCTTTATTATAGACCTTAAATAGTTTATTAGTATTTGTGGGAAGTTCCCAGGTTATATTTGATGTCAAATTGTTAATGTGAAAATGCACAAGTTCGGAAGTAGGTATGCTGCTCAAGTAAACTTTTAAATTACGATTTACTTTCTGATTGATAATTAAAGGTGTGTCATTGATGAGATACCAAAGGGACATAACCCAGATACAACTGGCAACAAAAGCACCACTATATGTATTAAGTTTGTGTCTGGACTATGGTGGCCCCTCTGGTTATTCTGGTGGTATACTTACATGCCAAAAAGGGAATGTTATAGTTGATTACCACTTGCGAAAAGCAAAGCATGTTAGTATTGTTGTTTTGTTGCTTGATGGCAACTTCTTATAGAATGGTAACATTTCATTTCTGCTTTATGGATGAACATACAAATTGAAATTCATTCCTAGCTGTTGAACTTAAATCGTCCTTTCTTTTCTTTTCCAATATTAGGTTGGGGAAGGGAAGGTTTATAGGAGTTGAACTCTAGCCATTAGCCTAAATGCTAGTCTACCTTTGACTTCCCTGAATATTGAGAAATCATGAAATAGGAATGAGGAAAAGAAACTTGGAATGTTGCTGCATTTTCTTTTTTGGCTTTGGAATCTTTCAGTGTTCCAGAACTTGATATTTACACCAATAACCTACTTTCTAAATTCATCATACTTAAGTATTATTGAAGAGAAAATCTGCTTCCTTGTTTTTCTGGTTAATTTAGAAAGAAAAATGACTACATACTTTTATTTCTGGTTTTTATCAAGTAAAATGTTAACTCTTAGGCTCTTAGCTGATCAAACCTTATTGACCTGGCTGAGAAACTCATCAATGAGTCTAAATTATGGAAGGAACTTGTGCACATTAAGAAATGGTATAACGTGGCACTGATGCAGGAAGGAGTCATGCAAACACATGATGAGGAAACACGGAGGTTTTTCAAGCATTCGTCTGTGATATGTGTTCTGTCACCCCGCTACGCCAGCAACAAACTTAGCTATATCAAACAACAGGCAAGGATTTTATTTCACTTTTGGCTACTTCATTGTGTTTATATATGTGCATTTATTTTATGCAGGTGGGACATAATAACATTTGTCTGTCTCCAACCAGCAGAATTTTAATTTTATCCTTAGTAGATTGATCAATGGGATTCTCTGGTCAGTATTAGTACTGTCAGATCAAAATACCAATTGCTTTCCAGACTTTTGCATTGGAGGGGCCTAATGAAGTTATGTTTTGGTTTTCACTTCCTAATGATTAAAATACCATTGAGTGTCATTTGGTCATGTTCACATTGTCTTTTCACTTTCTACTTATTTTAATTTTTACTTTTATGTTTTGGTTTATTATTCATAAGATTGAAGTTATGTATATAGGTGAATCTGTGTTGTCTTGTTAAATTTACTTCTCCATAATTGGATAGAAAATAAAACTGCATTTTCTATAAGGAGTTCTCTTTCTCAAACTGCTACTGTTGTTGGATACCAACTACTTGCATTGTTGTTGTAATTTTCATCAGTTGTTTTCTGTCCGTTGAGGCATTGTGAGAATTGCCCTCCTATGAGTGTGAACCCTCATTTTGGTTAAATGAAATTCACACCCATCTATGGTGATGCCCTTGCCTACAGTACAGAAATCCTTGCTATTGAATGTAGATTTGGGAGCACTTTAATAACATGCCGTTTCTTAATTGTTGACTGTCTTGCATAAATTGTGTGGATTCCTTTGTTTATACTCATAATGCACTTGCAAATTCATATCATTCTCTTTTTTGTACGTGCCAGTTTTTTGTCAAAAATGTTTTGTGCAATACTGAGAAATACTAGGTTAATTTCATCTGTTGATATGGCAATTCCTATGCCTCCTGCCTCCTGGCATATGACACGAATGCTTGAAAGAAGCAATATGCTTGCAGCCAGTGTCATATCAAGAATGTGTAGGCTTCTTTTTGTAGATTTTAGAATTAGTTATGGAAGTTTGAGGGTCACTTTATGATAATGCTGTACCACTTGAGGCCACACTTTTTTGCTTTTTGTAATTTTATGTTACTTTTGCAATCATTTTCTATTTGTTTGCTTCAATATTTTTTTAATGTTTTCTGCCATTTAAAATAAACTCTCATCAAAGAACTTAAAATGATGTGGAGGCGGCATCTACTTTTTTTTTTGGTATGGAGGCGGCATCTACATATCTTAACTATTACCATCTAGTGCAGACTAACAACAGATTCACTATTATCCACACAATTCCAACGAACAAAGCATTTTATTACAAAAATAAAAACCAACCTGTTTCTCCATTAGGGCTTGAGAAGTCACTTCTTCACCTGCAAAGGCTGTAAGGTTCTTTCTGCCAATAAAAGCTTTTTGACTTGGCAATAGAGGGTATCCTAATTAATCAGTGAGTTTGACCATGTCCCCTAATTTGTTGTCTTCTAAATTCATGGTTCTTTAGTTTAGAAAATGGTCATCAATATGTTTGTAATGTTGATCCTAGATATCTTCTTAAGGATGACAGTTGGAAGGTCTTCTCCAGTCCATACATTGCCCTGGTGGTCAAGATTCATAATCTCTGAGTCTTGTAATCTTAAATGGGAAGGGTGGTAATTAAAATTTATCATGGCTATCGAAGAATTTCATTATTTGAATGTGGGGTTGATACTATGTCTTATTTGGTCTTAAATGAGTATTGGATTTGTTTCCTAATAACTCATTTATTTTTTCTAGGATAAGATTAAGGATCTCATTGAAAACTCACAACAACTTGCTAAACAAGGGCTAGTAGAAAAAAAGAGCATAGATACAACCGACAAAAAATTCATGTTTGGACTTAAAAAGTTCATGCTCTGAGAAATTTGAAAAGATAAAACCACTCGAAGAAAGGGCAAATTAAGGCAAGTACATATCAAACTAAAATTGTTTAAGCATGATAGAAACTAATTCATTTATTCACCACCTACTTTGCAATTTAGTGTCCACAGAGTGCATAGGCTTTTCTATAACTATGTTTATCTTGCAATTTTACCAACGGCTTTCTTTTCAGATGGCAGAATTGTGTGAAAGTCTTGTATACCAGGTGAAGCAGCATGCTAGAGCTGCATTTCCCTGATCTTTTACCAAATATTGTATTTGATCCCTTTTTTGTCATTTATTTCAGATTGTTTAGAGTTTTGTAAGTTAGTTTTAAGCTTTACTGTGCGCTTTTCTTAGATTGGTTCACTAGCTGAAGTTTATTCCATGTAAAATTTTCGCAGGTTGTTGGAACCTTTTTTACGCACCATCAAAAATGCGTGCTTGTTGATACACAGGCACATGGTAATTGCCGGAAAATAACTGCTTTTTTAGGGGGTTTAGATCTTTGTGATGGACGCTATGACACTCCTGAGCATAGATTGTTTCGTGATCTCAACGATGTATTTAAGGACGATTTTCACAATCCAGCTTTTGCGGTGAGTGAGCATCTTTCATGGTTTTAGCATGGTAGGCGGGCAGTTTTCATGTGGGAAAAGTTCTAGCCTCGCATTGTGCTGTGTTATTTACTTTTTCCCCCTCAATTTTCTACTACTCTTCCACTGAAATTTGGTTGGCTGCTGTCCCCTCCTTAATCGATATACTGATCATTATTGTCATAAAAGGCATTAAAATACTTGATTAAATAATCTCAAGAGTATTGCTAGCACATCACGTTCTAAGTTTGTGATGATTGCCACATGGAATTATATGTCATTGGGAAGCAAATATTGTATATTGTTTGCTTTTAGTGGATATCTGTCCTTTTTTTCTTTTCTTTTCTGGTTGAATAATAAAAAATGTTAATGAAACTCAATAACTAATTTCTGGAGTAGGAAAGCTTAGTATCAAATATTTCTAGACCCAGTGAGTTGTTGTGCCCTGGCCTCCCTTTCCATTGTCTCTCTCTGGAGCTTTAAGCCACTCAAAATAAAATGTGTTGGGAGCCTAAACGATGACTAATGACATGCCAAAAAGCAGATGATTGGTGACTTTGCTATCAAATATTCTCATACCTGTAGTTCTAGGGTAATATCTGACTGTCATATACTGTTGAGTCACACTATAATACGAGAAAATTATTTTGGTTAAATCAGCTCCATGATATTGTTAGCATGGTAAGATTCAAAGTGAGGACTGAGTGCAATACTGCAACATGTAACTGTATGCAATTGGATTAATTATAGATATTTCCTTACACTTAATCCATAACTAAGAGAGATTATTTTTACCTGGGATCAGTAATATATCTATATCTATATCTTTATCTATTTAAGTATATCACAAATAATGTAGATTGTCCTTCTCTCTTCTCCCTTGTGAATCTCCTTCTTTCTCCGTATACTTGGCATACAGATGGAATGACAATATTCATGTTAAGACTTCTTAAGTCAGGAGTCTCATTTTTTTCTGAGATATTTTCTTACAAGCAGTTAAGTTACTTTTTAAAAAATTCCTCTTTTGAAGCATGTGGTGGTCCTCTCTCCATTTTGCATCATTTAGGCTGGAATCAAGGCACCAAGACAACCATGGCATGACTTGCACTGTAAGATTGAGGGGCCTGCAGCATATGATGTCCTCATTAATTTTGAGCAGCGGTGGAGAAAAGCAACAAGATGGAGAGAGTTTGGACTAGGGGAAAGGATAACTCATTGGCATGATGATGCTCTACTAAAGATCGGTCGTATCTCATGGATACTTAGTCCTGTTATAGATAATAAGGCAACAGTTGTTCCCGGGGAGGATCCGAATCTGTGGGTTTCAAATGAAGAAAATCGTGAAACCTGCCATGTTCAGGTTTGTCCAAGCAAGTTGGACTTTCAGAAAATTCCTCATATATATGATTCAAATTTTCATATCCTTTCTTGGACTTTCCATAATATGCAGATATTTCGGTCCATAGACTCTGGTTCTGCAAAGGATTTTCCCATGACTGTTGATGCTGCTCAGGCCGAGGTTAATATTTATACAAACTGTTTCCCTTCTGGTTTTCCAGCACCTTTGTTATTAGCTGCGGGCAAGCTGCCATGATATTATGAAATTGCAGGTTTGAGATTTTTTTCCCCGTTTTGAGGAAGCCACTTTGGGGGGGGGGGGGGAGAGAAAAGAAAGATGCCATGATTGTGTCTGGAACTTAACTAACTTTGGGATGGAAATAAAACAAAAAAGGTGTATGAACGTGCATAATTGAGAATGAATCATGGATAAAAATATTGATATTGGTTTTGGTTGCTACATAATATATATTCATATGGGATATATCGATGGAAAAAATTTGAAGAGTTGTAAGCTCATAGGAAATATTGGTTGATATAGCGACAAAATATGAGGTATATCGACAACATATTACCGATACGATAACATATTGTGATATTTTTGTATATTGAGGGTCTGATACCAATACATATTGGTTGATATTTTTATTTCAATAGATATAATTATTCTTAAAAGAACTAGTAATGCATGTGTATTGTTCAATTTATTTTAAAAAATTTTGGAAGAAAAGTAGGATTTCAATTGAATTATAAATAAACATTCAAATTCAACAACCTGCTTTCTATCATAGAAAATAAGGGATGAACTTAGAAAGTCCTTAGATTTCACTATTAGGCTTTTTTTTTTTTTTAATGTATAGGCAGCGGATTAGAAAAAGAAAAAAGTGTTATGCACTATTACTAGTGCTAGGAGAAAAACACATATCATAAATAATGTCAATGTCTGGGAAAAAGCTGAGAATGCCCCTGCACAAATCACAACATGAATTAGAGGAAACTAGTAAGGAATGTGATGATGTACCAATGAAATGGTTCTTGCAGAAGATGACTGACCACCAGACTAAATCAACTGAGCTCCAGGTTAAGTCTTTCGACCTGTAGACAGTTTGGACAAGCTTCTGACAAAGATGAATAAGATTCCAGAAGTATGGCAGATCGCTCAACAGTCTGAGATGGATGAGCTGTGGTCGAGGAACAGATTTGTCTAGAGGATGATATAGAATCTTTGAAAAGCTGACATGGCTTCCAAGAAAGGGAAAACATGCCATATCTTCAAAAAGTGAACAGCTGCAACAGTAGCCAAAAGGGTGAAAGGAAATGATACAGACAACAGTTTTCTCAAAGGTGAAAGGCAAAGTCACATAAAAAAATGATGGGTTTTGGATAGATATCAGAGGGGATAAAAGCATGAAGCATTGGTGAAATGATCAGTTTTTCCACTGTCAACATGAATGCTATCATTGGCTTGGCTTTTCTCTTTTCTCACGCCACAAAAGGGCCTTTACCCATCAGAAAATGGGCTTTTTGCTGACTTTTGGGGGACAAGGTGATATTGACTTTTTACACCAATATATATATATATATATATTTTAGGCTTTTAGAGAAAGAAGGACTTCTAGAGACTTTTTAAAGACCTTCTGAAAATCTTTTTTGATAAGCATTTTCTAGGTTGAACTCTAACTTGAGCATGGGGAACTCCAATTCTCTCGTCACTCA
Source organism: Nepenthes mirabilis (assembly GCA_025585075.1). NCBI lineage: Eukaryota > Viridiplantae > Streptophyta > Magnoliopsida > Caryophyllales > Nepenthaceae > Nepenthes > Nepenthes mirabilis. The sequence continues at coordinate 8,188 of JAODPA010075001.1, forward strand.
GCTGAGCATTCTCTGTAACTTATATACACTTTCCTGCTTGCTATGACGATCCTTACCATCTCTAGGTTGCAAGAAGTACTTTTATCTTACAGCAGCACTTACACCAACTGCCTACCAAGTATTCCAGTCACCTGCTCTAACAAGTTTGTCGACCTCAGCATCATTGGAAACTAGGTCTAAGATCTGATCCTCTTGCAGGCATTTATTATCTCACAGAGGACTGATAGCTAACGTCTTCCCTGCAAACTCCATGGCAGGAACATTTTTCAGCACCCTAAGTCGGTCAACGTAGTTGTTTCTTCTCACAGATAGCCCAAATTTTCATAGGTGTTTTCATATCCTCAACGATTTAATTTTGGATTTGTGGGATTATCTCAACAATTTGTCTGAGTATTTGATGGATTTGATTGACTAGGCAATCAAGGGAATGATTGGCAGCTAATGGTTTTGATTGACTCGGCAATCAGGGAAATTATTCTTGGTTGAAACCAAGATAGCATAGTGATTGATTACTTGCAAAAATATGTTGCTAGGATTCGGCCTTTTTGTAGATTATTTCCGCCTTTTCTAGTGTAATTTAGGATCTTAAATTGATGGCCATTGGAATGTATAAATTGTATTGTTAGAGGAATATAGGAAAAAAAAAATAGCCCTTCAACACATTATTATTGACTTAGGTATAATCCGTGGGCTAATATCGGCCTTCATTTTGCCCTCATTGTAGGAAAAAAAATCAAAATGGCCACTACCTTTGAAACATTAAATCCACCACAATTTGAGACCGATCTATACATCTAGAATCCGTCGCATGATTGTGGGATTGTCCAACCATTCTATTGGCTAAATGGAAGGAATTACCAGGTTGGTCCCAAGTTGTTTAAACAAAACTGAAAGGAAAAGGGAAGCTTAGCCATTTGACTGATCCTGTACCAAGCATCGATATTCAAGTTTTGCAGCTTGGGATGCGGAAGATTCTTTGATCATGTCTTGGCTTTGGGATTCAATGCAGCCTAAGATTAGTAGAAACTTTACATTTTTACTATGGCCAAAGACATGGGATACCACAAATTGCACTTATTCCAAAGTCAAAGATGCCGCGTTGGTTTTTGAAATTAAAACCAAGATTCATTCATCCAAGCAAGGTATGATGTGTACAGAATATTGTAGTACCTTAAATGGTCAATGGCTTAAGCTCGATGGCTTGAAAACTCCCTCTTGATAAATCTCATATTTGGATTCATCACTTTCGATTAGGACATCTATCTTTTTAAGTTTTAAAGACTATGATCTCTACTTTGTTCAGACATGTGAATGATAGATCTTTTCATTGTGATGCATGCTAAGCACCATTGAGTTTCATTTCCTTTGAGTGGAAATAAATATTCAAATCCATTTTCACTAATCTATACTGATGTCGTAGGGCTTTCTAAAATTCCAAATATCACCGGAGCTTGCTTGTTTATTACTTTTATTGACAATTGTATTCAAATCATGTGGTTATTCATTGTGAAAAATAAATCTGATGTTAGTATAGTCTTTCCAAAATTACTAAGCATGATTGAAAACCAATGTGATGCTCATGTTAAGTGTTGGATCCAACAATGGGAAGGAATACTCTTGTAATGCCCCATTTTCATTATTGTATTATGACGTCATTAATATAATTTGTGTCAATTTGAAAATATTTGTACGACCAAAATTTCAAGAGAAATTGAATTATTTGGAATTACGCCTAGCGTTTAAGGGGCGCCCATCTCGTGCCTGTGCATGTTTGAGGTGGAAACCACTTGCATGATGCCTACTTCTGGTGCATTCATGCGCATTTATGGCGGAATGATGGCCTTCAAGGTGCGCCTGAGGGAGCACTCATGTGCGATTTAGACAGTGTAGTGGCGTCTAAGGCGCGCATATATTGGCACTTATACGTGGATGAGACAAAATGTTGGTGCCTAATACATGCTTGATGTAAGCGCTTTTCTATGTAATAAACGGTGCCTGATACACACCTATCTAGCGCTCGTGCGCCAATTGTAGTATATAAGCCCTGCACGGCTGGACAGTCATTTCGCACCAGAAAGGGGAGAGAAGAGAGAGAGAGAGAAAAGAGGAGAAGAAGAAGAGATAAAGGGGAGGAAGAAAATTTCGGAGCTATTTTGTGTCAGATCTGTTAGATTAGAAGTAGAAGGTAAGTATTTCTAAATCTGTTCTTTGGTTTATTTCGGAATCATTTGATTTTATTTATTTATCTTGTTTTATTATACATGCATGCCATCTTTGACATCCTTGCTTTGAATATTGTTATATATATATATATATGATTTTCGCCAATTATTTTGAAGTTTTGTTGGGTTTTACTAAAAATTTGAAGGGTTTGTTCATTTTTCATAGATTAAGTGAATATTTTGAAATAATATGATATATATGAAAATATCTGTGAAATAAAAGTCATGAAATTTATATATTTGGCATTGCATATGGTATTCTATTTAAATGCTTATGTCTGGATTCTTATTTTGTCTAGATATGAGTTTGTACTTCCCTAGAAACTGAAGTTTAGATTGTCCAGAAAAATAAGCTCATCTAATATCCATTACTCCCATCACGCCTGGATCTCTGGCCTCCTCATCTTTCTAGTCCCTTGCCTCTAATAATTGCTTCTCCTTTACTTCCCAGAATTGTCAATTAAAGGAAAACAGGGAAACATGGTTATACTTCTACTTCACCACAGCTAGTCTGTGCAAGATGGAGAATTGACACCAAAGAGTGCAAACCCAAAAGCCTGATCTGATAATAGGTGACGAGAGCCTCCCAAATCCCTCTTCACCATAAAATCCTTTCCTCACCTAGTTCATGGATCTTGATATTTCCGTTGCCATTAGAAAGGGCACAAGAAAGTGGACACAACACTCCATAGTCCATCGCCAACATCATTTCCTTCGGTAGACTCTTACCTTCACATAGAGCATTTCTAATAAAGTGACATACCATTGTTCAAGAGGCACTTAAGAGTAAAGTGTGGAACAGGGCCATTAGTGAAGAAATGAAGGCTCTAGGAAAAATTTGAGACATAGTGGAGCTACTGAAAAGTAGGAAGTTAGTGGGATGCAAATGGCTATAGTTTATAAATTATAATGTAGATGGGATACTAGAAAAATATAAAGCGAGATTTATAGAAAAGTGGTACACCCAAGCATGTGAAGTGGACTATCATGAGACTTTTGTCCCAATTGCAAAAGTGAATAGCATTAGTCTTGTTATCTTTAGCAGCTAATCTTTAATGCAGCTGTTTGATGCAAAAAAATCCTTCCTACACAGTAGCATAGAAGTGGAAGTCTATATGGAAGCACCTCCAAGCTTTACCACAAATTTTGGGTCTAACATTATGTGCAGGTTGAAGAAAGCTCTATATGGATTGAAGCAATCCCCTAGAGCGTGGTTTTAAAGATTTACCAACACAATGAAGAAAATGTCACTTGGAAGCTGTAAGCGTAGTAAGCTAGTTTATGTACTTTCCAAGAAAGTGTCACTTGGAAGCTGTTCAAGGAATCCAACAAGGGAGATTTACTCCAGGAAAAGATGTTTTCTTCCCAAATAATAAAAAAACTCAGCTTAGAAGTCTACATAGATTTGGATTGGGCAAGTTTAGTAATGGATTGGAGGTTGACTTCCAGGGACTATACCCTCTTAGGAGAGAACCTTGTAACTTGAAGGAGTAAGAAACAAGTGCTTTTGGCTTGATCAAGCACTGAGGTAGAATTCCAGTCTATGGCACTCGGTATTTGTGAACTTCTATGGCTCAAGATGATTATGGAAGACTTGGGTATCATATGGAAAGAAAGAATGAAGTTGTACAGTGACAGCAAGTCTGCAATTGTAGCCTAGTACAACATGATTGAACCTATAAGTTGATTGACATTTTATCAAAGAGAAACTAGATAGTTGTTTAATCTACATCCCCTAAATCTCAAGGAATGAGCAATTTGTGGACTTCCTCACCAAGGCGCTATCCTAACGAATCATGAGAAAATTGGGCATGGACAACATTAGCACACCAACTTGAGGGGGGTGTTGACATATCCTCAATGATTCAATTGAGGATTTGTGGGGTTTGATTGAGGGTTTGACAAATTTGATTGACTAGGCAATGGAGGGAATGATTGGGCATCAAGGTATTTAATTGACTAATCACGGAAATTATTCTTGGTTTAAACCAATATTTTATAGTGATTGATTACTGCTAAAAATATGTTGCGAGATCTAGCCTCTCCGTGGGTTATTTCCTAGGGAAGTTTCCTCCTCCTCTAACATAATTAAGGACCTTAAATTGATGTCCATTGCAATGTATAAATTGTAAAGTATTATCAACAAGGGAATAATAAAGCTCTATTTCTTCAACACACAACCTTATTCCCCCCAAACAAACGACTTACTTGACTAGTCACAGGATTGGTATTTCTTCTCTATACATTTTCCTTACCTATTTTATTCTATTTGAATTTTGAATGGGCTATTGAAGTTGGAGGGGACTTCTTGGGTAAATTCCTCGGGGCTGCCTTACCTCATGTGTTATGTCCCGGTTTATAATAAAGTAACACTTGGCCATCCGGATCATGACGCTGACTTCCAAATAATAACAATACAATCTTATGAATAATCAAACTTAAGCAATAAACTTCTTGAACATAACAAGGATAATCCATAATGTCTAAAACAAAAACAATCATAATCCAGGACATAGTCCAGCAAATACATTGAATTTAAATCTTTATCTAACAAACCATAACAAAGCTTAAACTGAACTAAGCATAACTAATCTCAGAAATCCTCAACCATCAATATCCACTTGCTTGGCCAATCCTCCAAATAACCCCACAAGCACCTGCACTAATCTGGAAGATAAAATATTTGATGGAAGAGCCAAAGGCCTAACAAGTAATCTATATCTGGAATCAAAGTAATAGTAACAATAATAAACGTGAAAACCTCAATGAAAGGTCGCAATGCAAAAACGACAATGTATAATGCAAGTAAACAATTCCTGATACAACTCGACTGGACTCGACATAATAACATAAAAACTTTGTGAACTACTATGTTTCAATAGATCATGAAACACGTGGATTCCATTGAATCCTAATACAAAGAGGTTTAACTCACCATAATATCAAGATATCAAATAATCTCATCAAATCTTATTCTATTGTTGTGAACTAAAGACAACATATTTATGCCCCCATTACTGAGTAAGTTAAATAAGACATGCAACCAAATCTACTTATTAGAGACTTCTCTCCTGGAAAATCTCTAGTACCTGTGGCATAATACATTTCCACATCAAATGTCCCCCCGCCAATATCTCCCCAATATTGCACTATGATGTTCACATGACTATATGTATCTCTTTAACAAAACAAGATCTCACCACCACCCGATGTAAAATCAGTATTAGACAAATATAGACTATAATAAGTTTTCCTGTAGCCCCATACCTACCTTAATGCCTTCTCACACTCTCAACTTATCCACATTAATATATGACAAATGAGAATAATCAATGAAACATGAATAACAGCATGCATTAAAGGTTAGGAAAGAGGAAACATGAATGCCAAAGTATCACGCAACCAACAGGCCACTTTATCATTGATAAACAAAATCATCTAAACAATTCACCATAACCGTCAATTAACATCCTTGGATCATGAAACTAACTTGGCATTATTGGTAATGTTGCATCCAAGTACCATGCATCAAAAGCACGAATCTCCTGTGTAACACTCATACACAGCAAGAGCAGCATGCAGCGGTGTAGGACGGAAGAGGAGCAGGGCTGCGAGAAATCATTAGAGAAGGCGCTTGAGCGTATTGCTTCTGAGGAGGCCATGCGACGTTCGCAGAGAGGGTGCTTGACGACACAGCATGATGGAATTGCATGATGCTTGCTAGAGGAAATTCTCAAGCAGATTGCTTCTATGATTCAATGTTGGCCTGCCTTCTTCTCAATTCCAACGATCAAGCGATGCTCAAGCGCCATTCAAACGCCACTTTCTCAAATTTTCAAATGCACATTTTAACTATGTAGTCTTGAACTTGAATCATCAAACATGCGTAACGGCAAATTACAGATATAATTCTATCAATTTATCATGCAAATAACCAGTCCTAAAATATTCACAAATCTGATCTTTCACTGTTCCGAAATTTCAGAATATGCCCTTTTCTTCATTTCAGATTCGTGAACCATTTGACCACGAAAAAAAATTCTAACTTTAGTCATCTAGCATGCAGAACAACTAATTTCTAATGTGATTCAAACAAATCATCACACAACTAATTGAGATTAAGCATCTGCAAATCCATTCTCTTCTCAACTGTTCGATATACTCTGTTTTCTGAATTCTCCTCTTAGACATAAATGGACTCAATGTGCACAAAGCATCATTTAAAACCACTCATGGCTGTGAATTACCAAGGAAAAGCATGTTTAACAATCACGAAAGTGCATTTCATTTATAAGCAGTTAGAATTTAACTTATTTGGAAAATCAAGATCCCTTATCCTCTTCTTCTTCTCTGCAACCGAAATGGTTCCTGCACTTCTCATATTTTTTTCTCCTTTCTTCTTCTTGATTCTGAATATATAGAGATCCCCCTCATTTGAGGTATCAACTCATCCTTTAAAAATATGAGATTAACAGCCATTTTTGAAATCTCAATCAACTGCCCTCCACCAAGTTTGTCTTTGTTTCATTGGTCTCTTCTATTTAAAATTATTATGCTTGTTTATCTAATAAAGGAATTTTTCAATTTACCAAATTAACCCTCCTTACCTGGTGCAACAATCCCAAATTTAGGGTGTCTACACTTCATAAACTTAACACTAAATGTATCCAAATCTTCCTTGGATTTGGTTCAATAATTATTTCTAAGCCCACATAGATGAAATAATACTCCAATCATCATAAACAATTGAGCATGAAAATGTTGGGCACATAATCAAAACAACATTTTATTAATTCAAGAAATATAATTCAAAATATCTGGGATATTACATCTTGAGTTTATTGTTGTATGCAGGCTTAGGATTCTGATGCGGGGTTTGCCCAAACATGGATCTGTAGTAGTACTCATATCAAGTAATTGAGGGATGCGTCAAAATGCAAAACACGACAATGTCTTGCAAAAAACTGATGGTGCTTCTCTCCAATTTGCAATCTAAATCCGAGGGTATAAATTAATCACGTAGAGGAAAGGTATGTTCTAGGCTCCGCCTTACCTTCCCCCAAACTGATGTTCAGCAACTTAGTTCATTACCAGTGAGCTGCAGGGAGAGAAAAGGGTAGAGACCAAAGACGGTAGCTATTCTGGGACGGGGCTCTTGATTTTAGAAGCCTGAAGGGAGGCATCCTCTGAACTTTGGTGGATGGCGGACATTTGTTGGTAGGAGGAATAGGAATGCCGAGTCTTGATTCTTGCTGGGTAGTGTGTGATTTTGAGTCCTTGAACACCAAATTATATTCAGTATGCAGCTTGATTTGAACTCGTTGACCAAATGTTGTAGATGGATCATGATGAATAGCGGTAGAGAGAGATGTAAGAGAGATTGATGATTGGGACCAATCATTCAAAGACGGTGATGAGTATTTGAGCTCTGGAAGCTGATAACAAGGCTCAGAGGTGTGAGGCAACAACTTTATAGCTCTGATATGCCATGCAGACATGTATTGACTAACAGAAATCCAGGGTAACCCTTCTATCATCAAGCTACGGTAAAACTAGTGGCATAAAAGTGTTAAGATGGCCAGAACAATGATTAACTAGTGCTGACCATGATTACAGTTTCCAATGGATTTCAAACTTCTTCTTTACATTGTACAGTTTGAAGCTTTATCGATGACTCGACAGAGATTGTTTATGAAATTAACCTTATTTTAGATATATTGATGCATAATTATGCCTTTCTTTAAATTATATCCAGCACTTGTTAAAGATGGTCATCTTTTGCAGAACCTTATTTGTTCGAAGAATGTGGTGATGGATAAAAGCATACAAATTGCATACATCCAGGCTATCAGATCAGCTCAGCATTTTATATACATTGAAAATCAGTATTTTATTGGATCATCATATGCATGGCCTTCGTATAAAAATGCAGGTCAGGAATATTTTTTTCTTCCACAACACAAAAAAAACTCCAAATGAAAATCAAAGATCATTCTCATTGATAGAACCTAATATTGTCTTTATATAGGTGCAATGTACTTGCTTAAGTTATGTGCAAAATTCATTTGTGCATGTGTTCTTTTTTTGGTATCATCACATAGACTTCTCAGCTTCCTTACCTTGTCATTAAAAGGTTTATGGAAGTTACTTGCTGTCATTTGATGACTAGGAGCTGATAATCTGATCCCCATGGAGTTGGCTTTGAAGATTGCCAGTAAAATTAGAGCAAATGAGAGATTTGCAGTGTACATTGTTATACCAATGTGGCCTGAGGGTGATCCCGAATCTGCTGCTGTGCAAGAAATTCTGCTTTGGCAGGTTATAGAAGACTTCCCATAAAAAACCTCAAATTCTTTTGTTTCTTCTGTTTGCGATATATTGTTTTCTAGACGACAACTTGTGATGACCTATTTATCTTCCTACTAAATTATAGGGTAGTAATACTTGCTATTTGCTTGTCTGTGAGCAGAGGTCTACTGATTGTAGGCATGTGAAGAATTTTTGTAAGCAAAGGTCTAATGATTGTAAGCACCAGAAGATTATTGACATTTGAATATAGGTTAAATTAACTTCTATGAACTCAATGGGATCACTTTGTAATCACAAAGACACTTAAAAAGTTTTATTCTTTCTAGGTTTACAAAATGTTAAATTTACTGGTTTTTAACAGATGCAGCTGGATTTCATTACAGGCACTTTGATGCAAAATTTGTCAGCTATATATATTTTTTCACAGGGTCAGACAATACAAATGATGTATGACATTGTTGCTCGTGAACTTGAATCCATGCATCTCATTCACTCACATCCACAAGATTATTTAAATTTCTATTGCCTCGGAAAACGAGAAGAAATCCCCGGGGAGATGTTAAGTGAAGAAAACCAAACTGCTACTAGTGGTGTTGCAGCAAGCAAGGTAGTCTGTGCTCTGGTTGATGTGAAGTAACTCTCTTTCTGGTGGTTTTATTCTTTGCTTCTTTCTCTCACATTTTTCATTATGAATATGTAGAAAGCTTCTCTTTCATGGGCTCAGCTCTTGAGCTCTCCAATCAACATTATTGTCTACTTTACTACTTGCCTAAGGTTGTCACATTAGGATTTATTTATTTATGGTGATTTGAAAGTCCGATAAAGATAATGGATTGTTAGCCTAAACTCTTGATCTTGTTATTTCTGTGTTTCTTAAATTAAGTGACAAACAGTAATGTCACCTGTAGACTTAGGTGCTATCACATGTATCGTAGTTTTCCTTTTTAGATCCTTGTTTCAAGCTAATATTAAGGTTAGCAAATAGTGACATTTTGGAAGATTAGGACGGACCGTCCCTTGCAAACAGTTCTTTCTCGTGCTACATACTTTATTCATGGCTACATCCCCAAATAGTTGCAGGGACTGCTTTCATTGAATTCTTTCTAGGTCTAGTCTCTCTTCAAGTGCCTTTGATCTTAACCAAGTCATTCTTTTCTGTGATTGCCACCTTTTCTTTCTTTCAACGCCCTTTTTGTGGGGCAACTAACTATGAAAATGGATCTAATAGAAAATTACAATCTCTAAAGTAGTTAGCAAAAAGTGTTGGTGTGGATGGGGATTAAGAATTTTTACTAGAAGATGATCTAGCATTCGACTAACTAATAGAAAGGGCTTATTGCGCTAAAATAGCTAAAAGAGTCATTCGTAGGTCTCGGAGTCTCAGTTTCGAAAATTGGAGCAAGCATTAATTATAAATATGTTGAATGAACCGAACATCATACCTCACCTGAAATCGATCAAAGTCAGCCTGAGTCATGGGATCCTAGAGCTTGTGAGGTAGAGAGAAACCTTCAATTTGTTGTCCTTCTTCGATTCACTTTCCCATCAAGCCTCTTCAGATCTTGCAAGAAGACAATTAGGTGGATCAAGACCATTGACGAAAGGGGCTCATTCACTTTGTTGTATTACTAAAGTATGTTCAAAATCTTATCTAATAATTTTTTTATCCTCATATTGGCCTCATCACAACAGTTAAGCTTTCCTTGCTTCCTTCTTTCACCTTCATTCAAGTGGAATGCCCACAGTTAGGTGACTAGGAAAGTACAAAGTGGATCTTTCTTGCAACTTTTTGAACCATACCTTCATGTAAGCTATTTTTACCTTCTAGTTTTGTGGTGTGCATTTCTTACTTTATCCTTGAAAATCACCCCAATCATTCAGCTTAACATTATTATTTGAATTGCAATTTTTCTTTTTTATGTATGTTGTTTCTTAAAACATTCAGATCCTGCACAATAAGTTGCAATATGTTACACTTCACTCTCACCAAGTGATAATTTTGCAGCTTATTGGGAAACCGCATATTGACTCCATTTAGTTTAAAATGGAGTAAACAATATAGTGGATTAATCATTACACAGGTTTTATTCTCTGTTAGTACTTTGTATTTCATGAGCTTACTTTGTCATCTTGATTAATGTTAGGGCATGGCAGAAACCTCAGAGTTTGTATTTATAGCTAATACTAGTTAAAATCACAACTCTACATTTTTGTTTGATTGTGATGGTGGCTTTATGCAATGCATTTACTAGAGAATATTTCTGTTGTCCAACTATGTCTGTATGATGGGAAAGATTAATCAATGCAATCTTTCTAGTGTTTTACTATAGTTTTGACTATTTCTCAAAATCATTAAAATATCTTTAAAATCTCAATGATATTACAATCAGTAAGCAAAATTACATAAAATAAAATCTCTCTAATTTTGGTATATTTGCAATGCATGCATCAACTGTCCCTGAATGGTTGGGATTCAAACTCGTCAAATAAGACTTTTGTCATTAATCTCCTAACGACAAGCTAAATGATTGTGTAATTCTCCTCCGACGCTTGTAGACATGTGTGAGTATTGGTTGAAATCTGATAGAGCCTTGTCCTAAGTTAGAGGTATTTGGGGCTGGTAATGGTCAATCTTGCTGACTTCGATAGAATTTTAAAATCTCTAGATCTAACTGTTGGAATATCTCTATAAAAATTCAAACATTCTCATAATCTAGTTGTTTAACCTAGTGAACAAGGAAGCGCTGAACAATCTCATTCTTGGTAAACATAATTTGCTCATCTAAAATAGTATCAATTTTATCTTTGTGTGCTGGTAGGGTTGAGAATCATGTGAGAGTGGGTGAAGGTTCAATATTTGGTGCATTTAGGGTACTTTAAATGGATCATTTGGTGGGTTGAAATTACCTTTGTAAGCAATTAAGTTTTCAATATTGAAAGTATGATGAAAACAAAAAATGAGATTAAATATCAATAATATATTTATTTGATCCAACCTGCTATAAAATTTTAAATAGGCTAGCACTACGGTCCTGTAATTTAGAAACGTGTCCATGTGGGCTCCGCTTTGGTCTAGTCTATTCAAACTGTAATGTAATCTCTAACATTAAATTCAATGTGTCTTTTATACACATCAGCTCGAAATTTTTATGATATATTACCTACTTTCATTTTTTTATTAATCTCAACATACAAGTCATGAAGGTATTGTGTAAAAGTTGTGGCCGACATGGACACACTAGCGTGCAAAGATATCAAGATAAAGTCTAAAGATTTTATAGGTTTGTAACTATGCACAATTTCAAATGGGCTCATGAATATGAATTTATTGACAGAATTATTATATGCGAATTAGGTTGTGGGAAGAATTAAGCTTTAATACTTGAGATTTTTTTGGACCAAATATCTTAATGAGTTTCTCAAACTCTGATTAATAACTTTGGTTTGACCGTTTATTTGAGGGTGGTAGGTAGTGAAAAACTTTAGTTTTGTGCTAACTATGTGCCACGGGATCATCTAAAAGTGATTGGTAAAATAAATATCTCTATTAGAGATAATAGTTTTAGGAAGGCCATATAACTCGACAATATCATCAAGATAAAATCTAGAACCCGAGAAGTATAAAAAGTTTTATTACAAAGAATAAAGTGGGTCATTTTAGAAAAAATGATCTATAACAGAAAAAAATGGAACCATACTTCTTAGAGATATGTAGGAATCTTAGCACAAAGTCCATACTACATCCTACAATGGGCATTTAGGTAAGGAAAAGGGATATAGAAGCCAGTGTTTTGTTTATTATGTTTTGCTAGTTGCCATGTTTAACAAGTACTAATTATCTTAGCCACATTTTTCTTCAAATTGGGTTAGTAAAATTGTCACTTAACCTACTCTATTATCTTATCATGTCCAAAATGGCTGAATTGGCCACTAGCATGAATCTTTTAGACTATGAAATATTGAACAAATGTCCTAGGAATGCAAAGTTTATTGATTAGAAACAAATATCCATCATGAATGCGAAAACCCTCTATGGTGTTTGACTATCTATTTTGTAAAGATAGAAAGATATTGCCAAAATTAGGATAAGACTCGTATTCTTTCTTAAATCTTTCAAATCCAACAATTTTAACTTGAACGATAGATAAAAAGACACTTGACAGCTTAATGCATTTGTCGCTTAGTTCTTGACTCATTTTTTATGTTTTAAGACGAAAGAATAGGCTCGTAAATATTTAACCAATCGACTATGCTTATGGTTCAATTTCTTTTGGGACCTAAGAAAACGAAGGATTTTATGATTAAAGTAAAGGACAAACTCTAGAAATAACAAGTAACGACGCTTATAACATAAGACATGTATACAACTCATTATCATAAGTAGAGTACTGTTGGTTGGCATCATTCAACTTTTCACTAAAGTAGGCAACGGGATAGCATTCTTGACTAGGAACTCCCCCTGTTCCTACACTTGTATCACACAGTATTTCAAACACCTTAGAAAAGTTAGGGAGCCACATGGCAGGGGCTGTCATTATCTTCTTTTTTATACTCTTAGAGGCTTTAGCAGCGTCAGGAGACCAATTGAATCCACTTTTCTTCATACACTCAATGAAAGAAGCCACGATTATGCTAAATCTCTTAAAAACGTAAAGCTAGTATATAACTTATTATCATAAGCAGAGTACTGTTAATTGGTATCATTCAACTTTTCACTGAAGTAGGTAATGGGATGACAATTTTGGCTAAGAACTTCCCATGTTCCTACATTTGTTGTATTACATTTTATTTCAAATACCTTAGAAAAGTCAGGGAGTCACATGGTAGGAGCTGTCATCATCCTCTCTTTTATACTCTCGGAGGCTTTAGCAGTGTCAGGAGATCAATTGAATTTACTTTTCTTTATACATTTAATGAGAGGGGCCATGATCATGCTAACTTCCTTCATGAACTGATGGTAAAAAGTAGCTAAACTATGAAAATTTTAAACATTGTGTGTGGATTTGAGTTCAAGCTAATCTACAATCACTTGGATCTTCGCAAGGTCCGCAAAGACAAGATCAATAGAAACGATAAAGCGTAAAAAGCAACCCTATTTGAAAAGAAGGATCACTTCTTAAGATTGGCAAATGGATTATCTTTCCTAAAGATAAGGCAGACTTACATAAAATAGTCTAATGTTATTCATTGATTTTACTATAAATAAGAATGTTATCAAAATAGACCACTAAAAATTGTCCCATATAAAGCTGTATAGTTTGGGTCATGACTTTCATAAAGATATTAGGTGCATTAAATAACCTGAAAGGTATAATCAATCACTCATATATAGAGATACTCTACTCTTAAGTTAATTAAAAAATAG
>JAODPA010075012.1:0-28990 GCA_025585075.1 Nepenthes mirabilis
TTTGGTTAATATTTTTTAGGATGATAGTGATATTTCACAATTATAAATATTTAAATTCATTGCTTATTCTGTTTAATGTGCTAATATTCCATTAGGGTGATGGGATCAAGCATCCAGTCGAGCACTATTGGTTAGTGACCAACAATGTCGTTGGAGTAATAACGAGTAGCAACCATCATTGGCAACCAGTAGAAGGGGAGTCGGGGAGAGCCATTTGGCTACCGATGGGAATGCTCAATATGTTGTTGATTAGTGATAGTAAAGAGGTTAGAAATTTTAATAACTTATAATAGTTGGATAGATTTAGATTAAATGTGCTGCTCAGGCAAAGGACAATGATGGCCAAAGGTATCACTATCAGATGACTAAAAATAATACAGGAAATGCCAACAGCTAGCAATTGACGTTGACAACTCGAGGCACTATATCACGAGCCAATTAGAGGTTGGCTTTGACTAACATGCCATGCGATGATGATAGTGGCAGTCCTAGCCATTATCAGTTAGTGACAACAGGTCAAGGTAATATGGGCTATAACATATTATTATTGAGTAATTTTACTACGAGATGTTGGTAGACACTTAGTGATTAGTGGATGAATCATGCTTGTCAAACCTTTAAAAAATCAAAATAAGTTATTTTTCTACATAGAAACGGAAACTAGAGCTTTTATAATTTACACAAACGATCCCCATTAGGGAGAGCTTTTATAATTTATAGCTAATGTACACAGGGTGTTAGTCCGGCAGAGGTTTCCAGGTTGCATTAGGGTTCTATTGCGAAGAATCCAAGAGGAGAGACACGGGAGAGTTCAACAGCCTTGTCATGCGCAGCAAGAATGAGGTATTGGGGGAGCTGCAGAACGTGGAAGCTGAGCTTCAGAATGTCCAAGGTTCCTCTTTTATAACTTTCCACCCATGTTGTTCCTACCATTTTTATCCAAGATTTATCATCCACTGTTTTCCTTCTCTAAATAACCCAAAGAAAATTTAGGAATTATATTGGAATCTGCTAACAACTTTATTTTTCATTTTTTCCGTTTTCCAAATTCGTCATGAATATGCTGCGGTTTTATATTTTGCAATTAATGTTTGGACTTCCTTTGCTTGTCTCCCTTCCCTCTCCGAGTGGAGAGGGAAGGGAGACAAGCAAAGGAAGTCCAAACAGGAAAGGGAGACAAATCCCAGCTTAAGTGTATGATACGAGGCTAGCCCCCATCCCATACAATCTCACGAAGATTGGACCTGAACCAGTGTGCCCTGTTGCAATTCCTAATTTTATATGGCACTGTGGTTTCTGTGAGAAGTATTGGAAAAATCTATTGTTCTTTGAAGTTCAAACAAGTTATTTGGGCAATCAAATTATTCCAATTTAGCAAATACCATCTCTGAACAATAAGTTGGTGAAAATTCCTTGAGTGGTGGCTATTGATCTTTTGGTTTTTGTAAAATTGCTATAGATCTGAATTGATGGGAAATGGTCATTCCATGTTTGCCTATTCTGCAGAGGGGATATGTTTGGTGCTCTTGTAAAGATTCAGAATGCAAATTTATGGTTGGACCTGAAACACACCTTATCGCCTTTTCATAAGAACTTGATTCATGACTGCTAGCTGTTCCACAAAACTTATGAAGCAATAGATGCCTATTTCTTAGATCTGTTTTTCCATTGTATCCCTTATACAGATCAGATAAAGATACTACTTGATGAGCAAGAAAAGCTGTACGAAAGGAAATCAGAACTCAAGGCACTTCTTGAAGAATCTGAAGTATCAAGGCAGCTTAATGATGATGGTCCCTCAGCTTCTTTGGAAAATTGGACTGGACCATTTGAGTGGGATTCCCGAGTTGATGATGTTAGGTTCAATGTCTTTGGCATTTCTTCTTATCGTGCAAATCAGCGGGAGGTCAGAACCCCATAAAATTTTTTGTCCGCTGTTGCACCTATCATTCTCTATTATTACGTGATGAGCTTTTATGTATCTAATCCTCACAGCCTACAATGATGTTGCCTGATATATTCGTCCACTTTTACAATTTGACACTTTTTGATATGTTTTGAGAGTGCCTGAATTTTCAATTTCATTTCTCATATGAATATATGATAGGGTTTTAGGTGAAATATCGTGTGATTGTTTGCTTAAGATTTCATAAAATGCAAATCGCTAGATTATCATTTTCATTCATTCTTTGCATGGTTTGACTTTAAATATTCGAATTACCAGATCATCAATGCAGTCATGAGAAACAGGGATGTTCTGGTCATTATGGCTGCAGGGGGTGGCAAGAGTCTCTGTTACCAGCTTCCAGCTGTTCTCCTCGATGGGATTACCATTGTTGTCAGCCCCTTGATTTCCTTAATTCAAGATCAGGTCTCTAATTTAATAGTTTTGCAAATATATGGGCTCTTTCATACTACGGCACTTCTGTATGATAATAAATGATTTCTTCAGGTGATGGGTTTGACTGCTCTAGGAGTTCCCACTGGCATGTTGACTTCAACTAACAGCAAGGACGACAAGTTCATATACAAGGCACTTGAAAAGTGTGAAGGAAAGCTTAAGATTTTGTATGTCACGCCAGAAAAGATATCAAAGAGCAAAAGATTTATGTCAAAACTTGAAAAATGCCACCATGCTGGTTGTCTTTCTCTAATAGCAATAGATGTGAGTATGGTGATAATGCATTTTGTTAGGATTTAATGTTGAGGGAATCAATTTATGCATTTTTTTTTTATGGTCAATTTTTGTTTTTGATACTCTCCAGCTTGGATTCAGGAAGTTCAGTTGTTTCATGTTATGCCTTTTATGTAGTCGCTGTGTCTGGGACCCTGGGATTGATCTAGTCAACAAATATGAATGAGCAGCTACCAATATTTATTCATTCATCTCATGTCACATATTATGGGCATTTTGGCATCCGAAGTACTGACATTGCTCCTTGGTTCTGTGTTGGTGAATAGTGGGCATGAAGTATGAAAACAGGAATGGGACTTTATCTCTTGTTGCTTGCTTCATTTGGTCTTTTCCATGTATATGATATCGTACTTTGTGAGCATAATGGTACGTAGGTACAAAAGTTATACAGAATCAGTATGGGACAGACTGTCCTTGCCTTGCCTTGGACATATTTATTGCAGTTGACATTTTGAAGTCAAGGTTTTATTTTTAGCTGGATTGCAGTTTGCTAGAGTTTCTTTGATGAGGTAGTGATGGATCGGTGACATTGACCTGTATTAACTTGATCTCTTGCTATTCTATGACTTACAAATGATGGATATCTGAGTACCCTGTTTTAAATTTGGTTTTAGATCTTTCCATTGCAAACAATCTAAACCCATGAAGTTTCATGCTTGGGATTCTTCCATTCTGCTAGCGATGAATTTTCTTTCAACATTAATCTTATCGGTACTCTTTGGATGATATAGGAGGACCCTGAATGCTGAATACGTTTGTTTTTCATGGTTAACCAGAATGAGTTTTCTAGAGAATGGATGAGAGGCTCGATAGTCTGGATTTCAGATGATTAGGAAAGGTTTGTACTTGATATTCATACATGGTGGAGAATTTATTGTCTTGACCTCTTAGAGAGGGTGAGCACAATGCATATTTAACCTCATGCACTGAAAAAACCTTTTTTCTCTTGGAGAGGAGATTTGTTATTCTGAAGGCATATGTGGTTTATGTGAACAGGATGAGTAATTGGTTGCATATGTCCTAATTCATAGCTCATTGGCCTCTGCACTTCACCACCGCTGCACTTTGGCACTTTGATTTTTCCATTCCAGTATTCAGTGGTTACTAGAAAGCAAAGTGCATTTTCATGGATGTGAAAAATCAAGGATGTGTAATGAAAAATCAGGGATAAGTAAGCACAGAGTTTGGAAGATGGCAATTCCTGCCTTGTGGTGTTTTTTGCATGGTTGAATGCTGACAGAGAGAGTTGGAGCAAGGGTTCATCTGGTTACATGTTGGGAAAGATAAAGCTGGTATTCACTTGTTGTAACAATAAAAATTTCTGATAAAGAAGAATCTGTGGTAGAAGGTGGACTTTCTATCCTATCCTTCTTAGTTACAAACACTACTTGAAGGGAAAATGATAGAAAATCCTTTTAGATCCCTCTATCTTGTCCTTATTTTATTTTTTATCTTTTTTATTTTTTTATTTTTTTTGGGGAGGGGAGCGCCTGTGTTTGTCATGCTCAGATTTAGTGTTTGCTTTAGTAAAGAAACTCCACTATTTCAATTACATTTGGCCTCATTTGCAGGAAGCACATTGCTGTAGCCAGTGGGGCCATGATTTCCGTCCTGACTACAAGAACTTAAGTATTTTAAAGACTCAGTTTCCCAATGTTCCTGTTATTGCTTTGACGGTACTTTTCTTATTTTTGATTTTAAGCTTGCCGGGGTACTTTGGGAGGAACGTGGGGTTCGGGGGGGGGGGTGTGTAAAAGACTCATTATGACTGATGTGATCTCCTTTCTTCATTTTACTTCCTAGGCAACTGCTACCAGGAAAGTTCAACTTGATTTGATGGAGATGCTATGCATTCCAAAATGTGTTAAATTTGTTAGCACAGTGAACAGACCAAATCTTTTTTATATGGTTAGTAGAAATGAGGACTGCTTTATGTTCTGATTCCTGAGAGTCAACTGAGCACAATGCTACATCTATTTGTGCATGAATGGCAGGTGTTGGAAAAGTCTTCTGTTGGAAAGGTTGTTATAGATGAAATTGCTGAGTTTATAAACAGATCTTATCCAAATAATGAATCTGGAATTGTTTACTGCTTCTCTAGAAGGGAGTGTGAGCAGGTATGTGTATGTGGCTTGCTGTGGCTGATCTTGTTTCCCTGTGCTATGTTTTCCTTTTTAGAAGTGTGTATTTGTGTAATTTGTATGTGCTTTTATTTCCTATCATGTTTGACACTTTTTATAACACTGTACTTAGAGCTTGCACTGTCCAATGAGGAGGATGTGTGTGTGTGTGTCTGTGTGATGAGGTGAGTCAACCTCCTTCGGAAATTAATTTTCTGGTCTTGCAACTGATTAAAGAGACTAATTCCTCCGGTTGTCTAAACGCATTCAGAACCTTTGTGCTTCAATATAGTTTGATTCTTATACAAAGCAAGTACACCTCAGATGTCTTAGTTTGCTGACTGCTCCACCAAAAGTTAGGGAATCCTCAGGCATGTGGGGAATATTTAACCATTCTTTTGTCCTACTCATGAATGAAAATATTGGTATCGGTATCAGTTGTGGTTATATGAGTATCAGGTATGTTAGACAATAATATCAGTATTGGATATATCTAAATAAAAAAGAAAATTTAAAAACCACACACTGACATGAAAATATCAGCCATGTTAGTAAATATTTTGAACATCAGCTAATGTGACAATATATCATGATATTTTTCCTGTATTGGAAATATCGGTATCAGGGAGGCTGATACCGATGCATATAGGGCCAATATTTTATCTATGGCTACTAAAAGGCTATCAAGAAGTGATTTCTCTACTGCTTCATTGAATATGGACAATGGGGTATCACCACAAGGGACATCTTTCACAACTAAAAATAAGTCCATTCAATTGATGAAGAAGTATGTTTACAGCTAGATTTATTGGCTACTGAGTTGAAATATTAACAACTCCGATTGGGAAATAAATAATATGCCTAATAAGACTCTTAAATCAACTAGGAAGCAAATAATATGCTACTGAAAATATGCTAAAAAATTTAAATAATATAAAGTAGTAAAAGAAAAAGAAAAGAAATGTATTGCAATTTACTAGTCTTCTTTAAGTTCTTTCCCTTCCAAAATGACTTGTAACTTGAGTGAGGTGAGCTTTCTCCCCCAAGGAATCCAAATGACAATGGATTCAAGCTAGAATGCCTGTGGAGGCACAGAAAGCATGGGCTTGTCATGATCATTCACTGGCTCTTTAAAACTTTAGTTCATCTTTGTACTCCAATGGAAAAGCTTAGAAAAACTCATCTTGAGAGGCACATCAACAAGTTTCTAGTATTCAGCAAGATATTGAAAGTTGCAGAGAGAGATTGTCAGTTAGTCGGACTTGATGTGGAACCAAGCTTCATTTGCAACCAACCAGGGGTTTCCAAGAATAACGCCCCAGCAGTGAACTGTACTAATTTAGCACTTGGTAGTGAATCGCAAACATTCATATTGGGCTCCAATGTAGAAAAGCTTTGTATTTTCTCCTTGCACTCATGATAATAGATGCTACCTTTTACTTTTTTTTGGTCTTCAAAATTGCTGGACCAAGGTCCTTAACTAGATTCTTAAAATAGAATTTGATGGCAGACCCTGAGTCAATAATAAGATGAATTTCTTCGGTTCTATCCTATCTTTGCATAGTCCTTCTGATCAAGAGCGTCAAAATATAGATACAGGGGTGTTGATAGGATTACTCATACAGCTCACTATAAGAGTACTAAGTACAAAATCCACTTAATTATATATGTATTCCGTAATTGTAGAACCTTTTAGGATTAATAATTACACAATATTGACAAGTTCATTTTCTAGGGCTCATAGCCTGGCTCCTCGACATATCTAGCAAGGCTCATTCCAAGATGTGCGTGCCCAATCTCTAAAGCGTGCATCTTTTGTTAAGGCTCAAAGTGTATGACTTGAGCTCCTCATGGATTGTTTAAAAAAAAATAAATTATTTCTTGTTAAATTAGTTATTATATTTAATTGATACTTTAATACTAACTAGTAATTATAAATTGAGGATTAATTAGTAAAGAGTGACTGATTAGAAGAATCGATGGTGATTATTATAAGGATAATAAATTTGCATTCGAGGATGATTTTTTGATAAATGGTCTTATAGCTAAAAAATGTTGGCGAAAGTGAGGCTGCACATCACAATAAATTGAGAAATAGTGAAAATCTTGAATGATATGTGCCTCTAGCTAGCTATTTCCTTGGAGTTTATAAATGATGATAATTCTAACTTAGAGAGACATTTTAAGATGAAGAAGTCATTCAAACGTATAAACTAAGGAAGAAGAAGAATTTAAGCTTTTGTTTGATGATGATAATAACTAATACTTTTTACTATGGGTATCTTGAGAATAATATTTCAAATTTGTTAATGAATATATTGTTGTTATGTGTTTCTAGTGAGCTATGCTCTTTAATTGTCATTTTTTGTATTGCTAGTTGAATTATGAGTTTATGACTACTATTTGAAATTTTTTCGGTGTTTGATATTTTATTATTAGCTTTAATAATTGATATTCATTGCAAGGATATCCCATATATATATTTCATAAATGGGTATTTCACTTCAATTAGGCTTGTACTTGCGCCTTGGCCTTAGGGGCCCTTTGTACTTTGATGTGCCTTGCACCTTTAACAGCACTGCAATAAGGACAGATGTATGTTAACCTTTTCCCTATAATTATGACAGTCATAGGGAAAATAAGCATGCTTTTGCGTATTACCTTGCTTGGATGCACATGGATTGGAAGTTGCAGCAGTAACGAAGTATGGCTTGGAGAATTCTTCTGAAGTTTAAGAATATAATTAATATGGCATACGTCTATAATAAGGAAAGGATACTCTTTTTCTTGGCTTCTCACTGTGGATGCTGCATGGTTAGTTGAACGAAATTCCATGGTTTTAAAGTTATTCTGGACCTCCAGAAGATTGGCAGTGTAGCAATATTATCTTCTTTTTGTGTAGGGTCTGTCAACATACAACACAAATAGTGCTTATGAAACCCCTTAGTGTTGGATTCCAAATCCTTCTCATCCTTCTGATGGTCACGTAACTATTAATAGGCTGCTTCTTCATCACTAGCAGGAATGAATCCGTCACTCACCATAGCCTTCTAACATCCCAAACTCTAGTAAGTGCAGAGTTGCTGCTAAGTTGTAGTATAAGGTATTGATGTTGCCATCATTGAATAGCATCTCCCTTAATGCTGATAATAGCATGGAATACTATGTTGTCATTGGGAGTGCCACAATAAGGAAAAAGTATCCTCTATATGCATGAACTGCTCAAGAAGCAAGTCAGGGTCACGCTTTTAGTAAAGGCAGGTAGTCCAATCATTGAATTAAATACCGGGTAGTTGTTACGCCCGTACCCGTTTTCCGTTTTCCCGTTCCCCGTTTACTTCAGTTACCGTTCCCTTATATATGTAATGTTACGCTGTAATGAGAAAGGAGGAAAAATTCAGTCTCAGCTCTCTCTCTCTCTCTATCTCTCTCCCGATTCTCTCTCTCGTCTGTTCTTCTCTCTCTCTCTCTCTCGAACTTGCCCCTTCCCTTTATTTCCACAAGAAATCAGCTTCATCTGCCGGTAAATCGGTCCGAGATCGATTTGGTTGCAACATATTGGTGCTTTCATTGAGACCTAATGGCGGACGGGATGCAGACGAGGTACAGGACTCACGAGGAGTCCATCGCTAGTATCATGCAGGAGATACGCTCAGATATACACCAAGTTTTGGTTCGCCTCGATCGCCAGACTTCACCTTCTCCAAATTCCCCCCTATTACCTACTCCATCCCCTTTCTCAATTCCTCCAGTGACCACTCCAACCTCTCAAAACCTTGCTCTACTAACCGCACCTACCAACACCACTAAACTAATTCTCCCATCCCTCGCTAAGAGTTGGCCGTCCTTGGCCCGAATCGAACAACAACGAAGCAACCACCATTTCCGGTCATCTACAAATTCCGCTTCGATTTTCATCCCGTCTTCTCATCTTTGTCGGCCTTCCACCGAAATTTCACAATTCTGTCCAATCCCTAGCTTACCAGAAAAGACGAAGGAGTTCCACGAGTTGCAGACGGCTGTACCGCCACTCCACCGACTCGAGCGCAACACNATTTTTTTAATATATAGGCCGTGCTGTGTCTTCCTATGGCACGGCACAGCCCATCCCATCCCATCCCATCCAATCCAATAGGCATCCCTGGCCCAGTACATCATGGGTCACGTGCTATGTTGGGCTGGGACTTTGAAGTCCCAGGCCATGCTAGGCACGGCCTGCTTGTAAATGTGCCGTGCCGGCACATCCTACTTAACACCTTTATTAATAAGCATTCACCTTCTTTCTTCTTCTGATCTGTTTCTTCTCTTCACCTTCAACAACATCAACTCCAACCTGTCCGGTTGAAAACCTAATCAAATTCAAACTGGAGTTGCAAATTCTGCCTTCTGGGAAAATCTAATGGGACTTACATGCAGTTTTCTTTTGTTTCCATTTTCTTTTTTCTTTTTTAATAATGAATTTTACAAAGATATTTCTTTTAATTTTCTTATAAAGATGAATTTGCGGATTGATTTTGCTCTTAAATATATGCTGTCTACTGTGATATCATGAATGCATCGGCTTTTCTTAGCTGCTTCAGTTTTCCTAATGATGCAGGTGGAGCAATGGAAATTTGCAAGTCATTGTCGGTACTGTAAGTACATTGTTGGGGCATTCATTTCTTTTATCACGAGATAATTTTTCTTTTCTTATTTTGCTTCTGACTGTGATAGAAATATTAATTCAACATTCTATTGTGATGATACTTACAGGTTGCCTTTGGTATGGGAATTAACAAGCCAGATGGTGAGTATCTGTATTGATATGTTATTCTTTATAAGACTTCTTTCCACTGATCCATGACCAATAAAGAAAAAAAAATGAAATCTAGATTCTTCTAATCAACTTTTCAAGAGCCCCCTTGAACCTATTGCTATCTCTCTTCCCTCAGCAACTGGGCTCCAACACTGTCAGATATGAACCTACAACCAGCCTCTTGTACTTGCAAATTCTTATGGAAAACATGCTCTCTATTTGTTATGTAAAACAATGTGACCTGATTTGGATCCAAACTTTGTGATACAAATCTTCCTCCTCTTACAAGCCACTGCAGGAAAAACCTAGTGCTACAAAACCATATAAAGGAATTTATTTATTTATTCTATTTCAGTTGTTACAAAGATTAAAGAGTAAAGTTCCTTGAAAGTATTGGATTGAAAGTCATAACGTCCTTCTTTTAGATTTGTTGCATTTTAGTGATTCTTCATGTGCCAACCTCCCTGAAGTCGAAAATTCTAGAAGCCTTATTCACCAGAATATCTTTATTCTTCATGTGTTCCTTATCTCTTGATTGTAGTAATCTGTATAACGATGTGGATGTCACCATGATGATGCAGAAAATTTGATGGGAACCTGATCTGCAGCTATTTTCTAGTAAATGACAACATTGTTTCTGATTAAGCAATTTTAGAAATTTTTGCTACATCAAGGAACACGTTGCATGCATTTTCGAATATCCATAACAACTCATTTCTCTATATCTGACTTCCTTGGCGAGTCTTTACAATGGTTTCTTGCTTGCTTGCCTGCATCAGTTTCAATTTGCTGTTTCATATGCCTGTTGCGAGCATTCATAAGTGATCTCTCTTCTTTCAGATGTTCTGAGTTATCTTGTTTTTTAAGAATAAGTTGTCTGGAGATTATTGATAAAGTTTTCAAGTATCAGTTGTGAACTTTGATTTTGTGTTCCGGTAGGATCACTTTTGTGGCTTTGTTCCTCAGGGAAGTTGTAGAAATTGTATCATCTTATGTCTGACTGGCTGTAAGATTGGAAGTTATTTTGTTTTGAATGCTTTCTATTCATTCAAATTTCTCATTTCCTCTGATTTGAGCTCATTCCATTTGCTAACTCTTCGTCAACAATGACATCCTTTGTACTCATAAGAAAATAGATTGGCGTCCTGCATGAGGCAGCTGAATTTCTTTATCTAGGAATGATTTATGTGTACATAAAATTTTGCAATTACTTGTCTTTTTTTAGTCTTGTGCACCTTATTTTGAATGTTCTATTGCATTATTGTATTCCATCCAAACAAGGATATTTGGCATACATGTTTTGCTTTCTATTCAATAATTCTTTATATTGGTGAATTTGTTGCATCTCATATAAACTGATTATTTCAATGACTTTGAACTGTCACCCCTTTATCATTGTATTATTGCACAATGAACTATAATGGTAACAGCTGCTTGTAGTCAGGTTTGTCATTCATCACAGCCTCAGTAAATCAATGGAGACATATTACCAGGTTTATGTGTCTCCAAGTTTACTTGCTTTGAGTTCAACACGCTCTTCTTTGCATTGAATTTTCCCACTTCAGGAAAGTGGTAGAGCTGGACGAGACGGACTTCCTGCAGAATGTTTGCTTTACTATAGGCCTGCTGATGTTCCTAGGCAGGTAAAAGCTTCTGAACATTGGATGATAAAAGACATTATTTGCTGTGCTTAAAATAAGGAAATGACTAATTTCTGTTGATAATGATTTTTTAGTATTTAATGATGATTTATCTTTGTCAGAGTTCAATGGTCTTCTATGAGAAATCGGGTCTGCAAAATCTCTATGACATTGTACGGTATTGTAAGGTGTGTCATTAAACTTAATGCACCAGAAAAATATTCATTTCAGACCTTCAGTTTGGGGCATGTGGGTTATCATTCCTGGCAGAATTCAAATATTTCTGATTCAAGGCTTTATTCAATCTTACAGAGATCCCCCCCCCCCCCCCCATGTACATATTTTTTTCCACTTTTATGGGGGATTGGTGGGTTGTTGTGAGGAGGCATTTTTGGCTGTCAAGTACTAATTTCTGTATTCCTGTGTACTTTGCTTTATGTCATTGCAGTGCTTGCTCATGTTTGGTTGTCAAGTACTAGTTTCACCCTTTCCGCTTATGGTTTCTGTGACGCATGCTGGCTTTTCACCATTAACAAATTACCCCAACGAATAAAAGAGAAAAAAAACAGACATATAACCAGTTCCAACCTTTGCATATTCCCACATAAAAAGTCAACTTTGTGTATGGAATTTCTTGGATTATCTCATCTGATAATTCCTTTTGAGTTTTCAGTTTTGCTTTTAATGATGTTTAGGGTTTCTTTTACTAGCACCATCTTTATAGCTATAAAATAATATTAGCCCACTTTTCTTCACAGTCACTATATTCTCTTTCGACTCTTTATCCACAATGATGTCAATTCTGTTTCTATCCTTAGTAGAGGGAACAACTTATCTTAGTGTTGAATGGAGGTGAGAAGTTCATGTGACCAACTCCACTTGGTGGGAAAAAGCTAGTTTGTTTTGGTTTTGTTTATGGCAATTCAATTTCTAGCTCTATGCTTCCCAAAGTACTGTAATGTCACCATTTTCTCTATATAATTGGCTCTCTACTTTCCACTTCATCTCTTATTGGCTCACCATATTCTTTTAATCATTGTATCTACTGCTTCCATGAGCTTCATCAAAATATCAATAGTTTGAGTTCCCAGTTGAATCTTATCAACTTGAACTAACCTGTTTGGCAGCACTGGCCCATGATGTGATACCTTGTGGTTCCACACTATGATTGGGTGATGATGCAATATGGCTCTAGTCAATTCAACATTGTACTTAGTGATACAATGGTTTAAGTTGGGGATGTTTTCGTATTCACTATATTTGGTTTCAATTCTTTATCCACAAGGATGCCAAATCCACTTGTCTTTGTAGATGGTGTGACCTACAAAGGTGCTTTCATTGAGTGAGAAAACGCTAGTTTGTATTGATTTTCTTTATGTCATATTTGCATACTTCATCTCCTGTATGCATGCTATATTCCTTTGTTCTTATAATCATTGTGTATATCACCCCCATATGATTGCCATCAAAGAATTGATATTCCAAGTTCCAGATTGAATCTATCTTGGGTTAACCTTTAGCGGCACCAGCCCATGATGCATTAGCCTTTTCTTATTTTGCACTACACCTGCGTTATGATGCAATGGTTCTAGCCCATTTAACAATGCACTTGATGACTCAACGATATAGCCTATTTTAAGTAGGGGACATTCTGATATACTCTTATTCATAAAATCAATGTAAAAAATCCAACAAATGTATTATGTTGGATGTTGGTGCAGCCCTCCTTTATCCAAGCTTGGGACTGGCTAATGCTATGGCCAAAATCCCTAGCGCAGGTGGAGTTCATACCTCTGGTGTAAAAACATGAATTAGTTGTGGCCGTTGCCTATCACAGCTGGAGAATGATGGGGTGTCAAAAATTCAAAATCTGCAATCTCTTTTAGATATGACAGTGAATGTCAGTAGTATCCAGTTTGTAGTCTTGGAATATTTTTAACAGGAATGTTGTGTATAGCATTGTAAAACGTTTCATTACTTAGTCTCAAAATGGGATCTTCAAGGTACGGTTTGATAGGCTGCTTATTTTTTTTATTGATAATATTTTTAGGTAGATAATGTAAAATGTTATTCGTAAGTCATCAAGGGGGTGTCACCCATTTAAGCAATTGTTGTTAATAATTAGCTTTTCTTTTCTTTTTTCTATGAGAATTTCTTGTCCTCTAGATATCTTTTCTTCTTGAAAGATGATGTTTTTCATTCTTTAAAGGGGGAAAACAAAATCATGTTAATTACTTTGAACTATTGGTCTATTCTTGTTGTAGTCCATGAGAGGATGTCGCCGAGTTGCTTTCTTCCGACATTTTTCTGAGCCGCTGCAGGACTGCAACGGTATCTGGATGATTATTGCATTTTAATAATGCTTCATATTTGTCTCTCCCATATGGTTGATGTAAATTATGGATTGTGTAAATGTTTACGTGATATTTCCACATTAATATGCAGGGATGTGTGATAACTGTGCCTGTTCAGCCGAGGTCAGGGAAGTTGATGTCTCTTGTATGTCATGTCTAATCTATTGGTTACATACTTCGTCTACCCTCACTGATATTCCATGATTATTTATAATTTCACTTTGTCGAAATTATGTGATTATAGACCATGCATAAAAGATCTTAACATTAAGCAAATTATCTAGATTCTTGCTAAATTAGACGTCTGCACTGAATCTTAAGATCACAGCTTGTGTAAATGTCTACGATATTTCTGCAACTCTTTGCAGGCCCATTATGCCCATTAAACATGGTGACTCCTGTGAGAAGTCTCCAGGGGCCAAAAATTGAAAAAAAAAAAAAAAAATCAAATCAAAGCATTATTTACTTGTACATTGAAAATATGCAAAGATTCTTTTCTAATCTAATTCCACAACTTATGCTTTGCTTAAGTTGTTTTCCTCATCAATGGTATCAAATACAGCCAATATGTACCATATCTGCTGAGACATCGGATTTTTGGTACACCAGTCTGATATTTATATCAATTTAGACACCACAAATGCTATGTGGGCATTAGGTTCGGCAATAATGATATCTCCCAACATACCAAAACTAGCCAGTTTGCAGCTGAGATGACTGAGATCATTTACATACCCACCCATATGGATCGAGATGGACCGAAGCATCTTGTTTCTCTTCATAATTTGGCTTGTTCTGTTGAT
Source organism: Nepenthes mirabilis (assembly GCA_025585075.1). Taxonomy (NCBI): domain Eukaryota; kingdom Viridiplantae; phylum Streptophyta; class Magnoliopsida; order Caryophyllales; family Nepenthaceae; genus Nepenthes; species Nepenthes mirabilis. The sequence goes on from JAODPA010075012.1 coordinate 14,408, forward strand.
TTCCCACCCCATTTCTCTCACTCTCCTACCTGCCCCCATCATTTCCTTTTGACAATAGTCATCATTAACCACCCTTTTACAATATATGAAATTCTCTTTTACCATTTGATTTTTTCTTGCTTTATTGTGATTAATTATTAATTTTAATTTTTTCATATATGATTATATTAGTTTAGTTATGACTTGTATGACACATGCTTTTTACTACTTATAATAAGATATATTTGGTATATTGGTACATAGTAGATTAACATATAAGTAAGATATTTATTTAAGTCACACAGTTTAAAACTCAATCTAAAATACCTAAAAATATAACAATTTATGATAATAGATATTTCAAAATGCGGAAAAAATGTCACCAAAGCTCCTTAGAGTCTTCTAATTATTATCTACTAAATTCTTGACTTTCTATGCCTTGGATCAATTTTATAATCTTTGCTAACTATTTGCAATTGTAGTAGCTGTACTGCTATGACTGCAAACCTCTATTCAAAACTATGTTTGCCTCTCTCTCTCTCTTTCCATTTTGGAATATTTTCCTCGTGGCTAATTGCAAATGCATATGCATCCATATGATGTGTACTCCTTGTCCAAGTTCACTTTGTAAAATTGATAAATTAACACATATCTCCAACTAATTGTAATCGGCGATATGACAATTTTACCCACAAACTGATAACATTTTTCTCAATTCTGACATTCTACTTGTTTCTGATCCTCTACTTATGCCACTTCATACGCATAATATTGGTCTTTCCTAGCAGGGCTATGTTGGTCTTCTTACACCATTTAAGCATTCCTGGAGATTGTAGACCCATGTTGACAGTTTTTGCTCCTTCAAATTCAGTACATATGAATGGCATTGCTGCTGCTGTCCTTTCAATGAAATTTATGTCATGAATGCATGTTCTTTGCAGGTCATGCAAAAGCTGTGGTCTCTTTGCTGCAAGATATGCAAGAGATTGATCAGAGTGTGACAATCTTGCAATTAGCTGACAAGATGAAAGTCAAGCATAAAGAAATAGGTCAATTCAGCAGTGTAAACTTTCATCATCTTCATAATGTTCATGTGCATGGGGGGACATGGTTTCAGTTCTGTTGCATTGGCTTGTTCAAATAATCCTGGAGAGTAACTGCTATTATTTTGTGTGTGATTGTCTACAAGATATTTGTATAATGGATACTAATGTGCTGTCAACACAAGGTCCTATGAATTCTTGGATGCTAATCATCGTATCTTCCCCTTGAAAAAGATGAAGGAATTTCTTTTTCTCCTCTTTAAACTTGATCGTACATCATTCATCTTAAGCCACTGGATTTGACAATCTCCTTGTGTAACTTGTTACCCTATGATTTTGTATCCAGCACGCATACACCAAAATGGCTTTTGTCAAAGCATTTGTCTACTTGGGGCTTATTTTCACACCTCATATAGCCTCATATGGGTAACTGGGATTATCTTTGTGTTCATGCCCAAGACAGCTCTTCTTTGTAGACTTTTTACCTTCCACCTACGAAAATTTTATAATACGAGAGCACAAATTACACAAATATTTAATACACAAGAAGAATGTTTGCATCTAGATATTAGGAATATAACATAACAAACCTAGTCATTCAACATTACCAATATTAGCAATAAACAAGGTACAGAAAATAAATTGAAATACGATATGGAGACGAAGGGAAAACTCATAAATGAAATAGTTCTTCAGTGGAACCCTTTAAGCTTTTGAAGTCCGTCAAAGTAAATCTATTATAAAAATGTCAATTTATAAATCAGATGGTATAGACACGCTAATTCTAAACTAACTTACTCCTAATAAGTGACTTATGTTGAAGAACTCCTTGGATTTGTTTTCTAACAGCAGAACTGACAATAACCTTTTGTTGGCGTCTGAGCACTGGCTCGAATGCCGGCTCAAGCGTCAACAAGCATAAGCACAATTCATGTGCGCTTTTCATTTATGGATCTACTGTTATCTGCGTATACGCACCCGTTATGCATAGAATTATTGGTAAGTGCGCATGTGCACCCTTTATGTGTGCTTCATATGTGGAGCTATTAGAAAATGCACATCAAGGCCTTTCAAGTGTCCCTCATGCATGATGCCACATTCCCAAGTGCATATGTGCATCTTTTATGTATTTGATCTTCTCCATCTTTTAACAACTTGATTTTAGTTACGATTGAGTATAATCAATAAATAACGAATACTCATTTAGGACCAAGTTTTGCAACTGAAATAAGCTAATAAAATAGATGTAACAATTTCTTCTTTAGGCAATTTCGTAATAAAACTTTTTATAGGATTCAAATAAAAAGTAAGCTCTAATTACCACCATATTAGAGCTTGTTATATAACAAACATACAACTGAATATGTTGTTGATGATATGTAGCATTTGATAGTCCTATTTCCCTATAAATTAGATAGTATGAGAAAAATACCCGTGATATATCAAACATATATTAGTGTAAAGATTTTATAGCACAATATATCACACGGGGATACTAACAGCATAGCAACTTGTAGCATAATCAGTAATAGAATATAGTATAATACTCCCTCTTAGAAAATATAACAATACATCTTGTGAATTCATATGAGAAGGTGATGTCAGCATCATTAACCTAGTCTTATAAATCTCTCGCTCAATAGCAAACATCTCCCCCTTTTTGGCAAATTGTCAAGGGGCGGTGACTTAAGAATCAGACTCATCAGAGGTCACCACTACATCGTTGGGCATCACTTGCCTCATATACTGGTTATGTTGATTAACCCTATGCTCAAGATGGGTCATCTTGGTCTGGATTTCTCTGATACCAAGCTGGAGGTATGCTTGAGAGGCAATGACTTGCTCCATTTGCTGCTGCAAGCTCATTTGAAACTCAGACTGAGATGACGACATTCGCTTCATCTAGACATACATGTGGCATAGAATGTCCATAATAGAATCAAAAGACTCACTGAATTGAATATGTGAGGGACCGCTGGATGACTCACTGGTAGAGGAATGGGGCATAGACTCCTTGTGAGGGATGTAATCAAGTGTTTGTAATCGACTATAGGCATAAGTGAGTATACTAATGGTTGCCCAAGAGTTTGATGAGGTACAATTGGCAGGCGGAGAGAGAGGGAGGACAGGAGGCACTTTATGTAGTAGCCAGAAGGCGACTGGGTTGTTGCTTGAATATTCTCAAAGATGTTTATAAACTAGTGATAGATAATGACCAAGATGTCTACGGCATCACCTCAAAAGACAATATAAAAAATAGAGCTCTAGAAAGTGGCAAGGTCTATAGATGAGACATCGAAAAGATGTAGGTGCTCAAAATGCAGTAAAGGATGGATTAATTAGTTAATAATGTGCTAGTCCTAATCCCATGACCATCATAGTGATAGGAACACTACAATAGATAAGAGAAGACATCATTAACAAATGGCATCATCTCCTTAGAGTAAGGATAGTCTGGTGATTGAACAATGGGAAGACCAAAAGTGTCCTGAATCATCTCAGGTGTGATTTGGATGGTCTGATCACGAATGAAGATAGAAAAAGAATATCACTTTGGATGTATCTTGTGAATATATGAGTTTACTGTTTAGACTAGAGGGACTAAAGGGGTGATAGATCGGTGACTAGAGATACCCACTCCCTAGCGATAAACATATGTGATGTATGGGGAGGCAGAGATTGAAGCAACGCCTCACCCTCCAATAACAAGTGTCTAGTAATAAATCTAGACGTGTAACAATGAGTAGCATCACTACTCTAGAGTCTCGAGTCAGTAGAGCTTGAGTCACCTTGTGGGCATTTGGATTACTCTTCCTTGCAACTGATTTGTCATCATCTGTTACAAAACACCATGAACCACCTCAAATACGATCCATTACATAATATATCAAACATCCGGATCTGTCTATAGAAGGAAGTGGTCTCATTGTTGGCGTTTGAATGTTGTTTGTACACCAAAGCACTAGGTGGACAGTTTAAAGCATAAATCACACAGATCTATAAATCACACAGATCTGGATAAATCGACAATTGATATGATGAATAACTCAATCCTTAGAATGATTCTAGCATTATTTTGTGAAAATGATGCATAATAATACAAAAAATCATGGAAAATGATGCATAAATATTCACAAAAACGAACTAGATCTTCAAAATCAAGAAAATTAAGTTGAAAATTGGTGAGAGAAGAGCTAGGTCCACTAGTGTAGAAGGTAAACCCATTGAATTGTGAGATTTGAGGAAAAATGTGTGAGAATCGAAGAAGAGAGGAGAAGAAGAAGAGGACTGCTGGAGCATGAGAAAAAGAGAGAAATTGTGAGCAGCACAACCAAGGGGCGAGAGTTTCTTAAAGATCCATGGAGTTCAAATGTCAATCTTATATGGGCGTTCGAACATTCTTTCAAATGCTAAGGAAAAAGTCACTCCAACTAGAAAGATGTCCGTGGAATGCAAGATGAAATGTAACAACAGCAAAAATAATAATATTTCTAATAAGACAACCAACAATGAGTGATGTTGGTAAAATTTATTGTTCAAATGATATTTTTTCATAAATTTAATAATTGTGAGAAAAATTCAAGTGCTACTTTTTTGGATAAAATAAATGGAAATGAGACAGTATAATATGTTGTATGTGTAGTAAGGCACCATACATAGTTAAGAGACCTCAAAATCTTAAATTGTGGAGGAGGCTGACTATGATTTTGAAATTTGTTGTATGTTTTGTAAAACATTAAAAGAGAAAGTAAAACCCAATACCATGAAGACTTATAATTCATTTCAACAATTTTGCTCCTCCTAAATAAGAGTTCTACCATTGAGGAACTCATTTTTTACAATATTTTTTATTCTATTGTATGAGTCCTAACTAGAAATTTATTAACAACATTTAAATTTTTTTTGGGTACTTATTTCTTGAATTCAGATTCAACTATTCTAATGTCAATTTAATTTTGATATAATCAATACACTTAAAATTGTCGGCTCAATGCACACAAAAGCTTTCATGTCCCAAATCCTGACTTCAAATTAATTCTTAATTCATTTATCACTTCCTAACCAATTATTGTTTCTGTGTTGTGATTTGGGCTTAAAGTCCATGTTGATATATCAACCGACCACACATAAAACATCGTTTTAAACATAGGACCCAAATACGATTGTCACGCCACTCGTGGCTCCGACACCAACTCAAATACGTGACATCGGACTATATGTAAGGAATGATGCCTGCAAAGATGTAACCAAAGAAATAAAAATCTGCAATCTTAGCCATGAATATTACTGCTGGGCAGCCAACCTACGTACCGACAACCCGTGAATACATCACCTCACATCAACAACATTCACACGACAGATAGTTGACCACTTAATTTCAGATTTGACCTGCTAACCTCGAACAGATATCAACATTAAATTCATTATTCAACGCCATTCACAAGCTGCCAACACATGCAGTGACAACTCCACCAAGACCGGACGCCACATAATAGCATTATAGAAAATTAAACATTGTCCGAAAGCCAAATACATAAAATTTTATTGTCCGAAACTAAAATTAAACTAAAATATAGCATATCGATACATTAAACGATGTCCGGAAACATGGCATTAATATTAATTTTATCACTAGAAACATAAACTATAACTTCTTCGGCCTTTACTCCTGCTCATCCAGCAAATACTCGTACAATTCATCTAAAGAGGGTAGTAAAATAGCAAGGAAGTGAGCCAAAAGTTCAGCAAGTCACATAATATATCAATGGACATGTGTTAACATTTAAAACATATCGGAATGGACTATGGAACGTGATCAAATGCAAATATATGAACTTGTGTAGAGAAATGTTATGATAAAGTTTTCAGATTTTCTTGTCTTATCTTATCATCTTTGTATCATTAAAACATGCTTAATTCTTTATTTTCTTTAGAGAATAGGGCCAGTAAGCCTTATCAGCTAAAAGAGTGGACAATCGAAGACCAGGTTGTGTATGTTTCCACACAACCAAAGGCCATATGCTCCTATTCAAGATCTAGTGGTAGGCCGTTTACATATCACCCTATAGACAATGCTAAACGCTACTTCTTCTCCGCGGATGATGGGGTCGAAAATCAATACACCACTATAATATAGTAACATATGCCAAAATATAGTATTCGCTAAATGATTCTTAGTCCAATTTCTTATTCTTGTGACAACTCTACACTTTATTATTGGTTCTTTTTAATTTTCTCATTTCTAGAGAAAATATTCATAATTCATGACATGTGGTAGAGTTTTCAGCCATAATTTCATAACTTCACACTTATACTTTTTACAGAAACTTAAGCATGTTACAATTGAAGGCATGAAAAATGCTGAAAAATTCAGAATTTGACAATATGCAGAATTCCAGTAGGAAAATGTAAAGGCAGTTTATATCTTAAATTCCTGACCTTATATGCCTATATATCTACATTTTTCAGCTTCCATTAAACATATATTTGATAATTTAGAACCTATATAAACTACAGCACGAAATTAGAGCATGGACTTCAGCAAAATTTCGTAAAAATACTGCAAAAATCAGTAATGCGAACAATTTCTGCAATATCAGCTTTTACACTTCAAATTTAGGGCTTATTTTATTAAATTCTTGAAGCATGCTGCTTATTTACAAGTCCAGAACTTACTATAGCATGAGGAACGAAATTTATCACATGCAAGATCATTAAATCATGAATTGAAGACATTCATGTAGCTGAAGAACAATATTCAAAACATGTGTACATATATATGAACATGGACAGAAACTTTACATGAAATTTGCTACAAAATCATGGAAAATTTTACATGCATGTTTAGTACTAACATTGTAACTTCAAAATTCATGACATAGTTGAACAATGGAATAAGAATTGCTCATGAAAGTGGGAAATAAACAGCAACAAAGGAATCAGAGCATAGAGAACACTTGCCTTTTTTCCAAATTCTAGCCTTAAATTACTTGGATTGGACCTTCTTGAGCCTTCTCTCTCTTCCTCTCTCTCTTTTCCTCAGCTCTCTCTCTCTCTCTCTCTCTCTCTCTCTCCCCTCTAAACTGTAGCAGGAAAATGATAGAAAATGAACTCGGGTGCCTCTTATAATAGTCCGGCGCTCGACTCGAGCGCCAGTCATGCGTGCATTGAGCGCCATCCACACGGAAATCAGTGCTCAAGCGCCAGCCGTGCGTGCATCGAGCGCCATCTACACAGAAATCAGTGCTCGAGCGTGAGTCGAGCCCGAGCTCATTGGAATCAGCGCTTGAGCGAGACTCGAGTACAGAGGTTCTGGTTTTGGGTCTTGAGCGTGAGTCAGGCGCCCCTTGGGCGCCACTCCACTTGACCCACATTCGGCCCAACATTAACTTTTGACCCAATTTTTTATATCTTTTGACTTTAATTTTAATTATATTAGTTTAATTTGTCAAGATTATTATAATCCAAAAACTCGGGCCTTACAAAAGCAGTCAAGGTTTCAATCAAGAGAACATGGTATGTGTAGTGAACATATATATAGAACAAAATGTAACAAATCCCTTTTTATAAATATACAAAAAATTGTTGAATGAACAACCTTAAATCTCATCAAGTGCATGATAAATCATTCATCTTTGAATAAATTTTTGATTTTTTATTCTTTTTTTTTTTTGGCGAAAAAAAAAAAATCACATACATGCTCTTACTCTAAATGAGCTCTAATATATATATGAAAAATGTATAAGAGAGCCTTCTAAGAGAGCTACTTGTGAGTTGCACACAATACCTTGGCTTTAGAAGCCAAGACCTCCATCTTGACCCAAGCCTATTTCTCAAAGGAATGGGTTGGCTTTATGGAGCCCACATGGATTTAATCTGACCCATTTCTTTTAAGATCATGTTTGATCGTCATAGTCAAATCTAATACCATCCCTCTTAAATGTTTCACCTCATGTCCAAGCGTTACCTCTTTGGAAGATCTACCTTGAAACTTCCTAGAAGAAAGCTAATGGCAATGGGACTGAATTTGGCTAGCATGTCAAAACAAATCTCGAAGGATGGTGTGACACATGAGGGAATGATCTAGACATCATCCTATACAAAACAGTATATGATTTCTAGTTTGACGTTCTGAATTCTTGGATATTCTCCTAGAATTTGCTTGAGATGTGATCCTAGAACTCAAAAGCCTGTGTGCATGAGCTTGATTCATGCACGCTTCATGTGTGGATTTGCTGTTATGTTTGAACGTGCACACCTCATGATACTGGTAGGTGTGCATGTGCACCCTTCATGGGTGGAGCTGTCAGAAATTGCATATGAGTACCCTTCAAGCATTTTTTATGTGTGGAGCCACATTTTCAAATGTGCATGTGCGTTTTTTTTGTACTCGGTTTTTTTCCTTATTTGAAGAGTTTATCTTGAGCTACAATTGAGTATAATTAATAAATAAAAAGACTCAAATTCAACTCAATTAATTCTAAGTTTTGTCACATAAATAAGCCAATAAAATATTTCTAACAACATGAAGTAAGAGAAAATGGTCAATGGTGTGCCTGTATGTTAATCATGTACATAGAGCTGGTGGTGGTTTTTTCCCACTTTTGTTATTTGGGGTTGGCAGTATAATTAACGTTTTAAACAAGATCTTGGAAAAGCTGGATTAAGGTGGCAAATTGTGAAGCTTTTAGAATTTATGGCCTTGAAAGTTACCATTCCTTTTTATTGGAATTCCTAATAATACTGCAGCAGTAAAACTTCATGCTTGAAAAAGGGTGGAGAGAGAGTGGGAGTTGATCTAGGCGCATAGTGTAAGAGATTTCGAAGTTGCATATAGGTATTTTCTTTTCTCACTGTTCTTTCTGTAATTATTTTATTGCCAGATACTATATGACTTTCTTAGGTACAAGAAATGAGGGAGATGCTCTTATTTTTAGACCAATTTCTGTTTTATGTTGATTTCTTTTTTTCTCTCTGCTCTTGCAGATTGACAAGAAACACAGAAGAGTAGAGGCTTGAGCCATTACTTTGTTGTTTTCTATGAGAATTGCTAGTATTCACATCACAATAACTGATATGATAACTTCCACCTATGGAAAATACTTCCCTGTAGGCACTTGAACTTGATAAAATAATCATGAGAAATCTGGCTTATTTTTCCTTGGGACAAGAGGTGATTGTATTGGAATGGGATTTCAATGCAACATAGAAGATATGTGATAGAGAGGTTGAACTAAGTCATATTGTCTGATATGCTTATGTCAAAGCCCTTTGGAAAGTTGTGGGAAATATCCAATAGAATGGCTGTAGTGCATTATTGTACTAATATCTTTGAAATAGGTGATAAATCTGATGCTAAGTTGTATTATCGGACATTTTGATGTCAAAGCCCTTTGGATAGTGTGGAAAAGGGTAGTCTGGTGATATGAACAATTTTCTCTGGTAATTGGTTTAGGTTCAATCCTCATCAACTCCCTCCCCATCCTCCCTATAAAAGGACGAGGAAATCTATCTGGAAAATTACTGGTGATCTATCCATACCCACTCAACAAACGAGTCTTGGTTTTTGTTGATCATATAAAACTATCCTGGCATCATCTCTGAGTCTGTCTATCCCTCTAAGCATTCATCAATTTGTTAAAGTTCCTCATATTATTTAAATATGTCAAGGTGGCCCATGTTTTAGCTCGCTTGTTGTGATGTGACCTACAGCTGAGGGTTGAATAGCAAGGGCATGTACTAATTGAAATGTCGAATAGAGTGAATATAAGCCACCTCTATAGAGATTCATGCTCTTTCCAGTTTTCTTGATTTTTCTCTATAATAAGGGGTAGAGATTTTATTGATATCCACGATTTCTCCTTTTAAAGAGAAATTTTATCATTTGACTACATCCGCATTCTTTCCTTCTATAAATATCCGTGGATATGTAGTATACATCTAGATCATATTTGTGCAGAGCTGGGCCATATATTCTCTTCAAGGCGATTACATCTAAGTTCTTAATTTCTTTTTTTATTATTTCATTCAATTCATTCAAGAAGTTTTAAGTTTTGACTCCTCTCTCTAATTTTTTTTTTCCTTTTTTTCATTTCGGGAACTTTGATTCAATTTTTATGTGGTTCACAACCCAAAAGGATTTGAATTTGGGGTAGTGCAATTTCATTTTTGGATTTGGTACGAGTAGGTTCAATAGACAAAAGAATTAAGGATACCCACTTAAACTTGAGACTGTGAAAACACTTGCAAATCTGTTTATCTTCCTAGATCATTACTTTTTTGCATAGAACTTCCTGTTCAGACTTGGCATTTTCAAGTTTTCTAAATGTTTAAAAAAATTCACATATACAGTATATTATTTTGATTATGTAACAGCACTCAGTATCTTGTTGGCCTCGATATTTGTTTTCTTATGTCTCTTGATGGTTAGTTCTCTGAAACTCTTTGAATTGAAGATGAAATGTGTATCTGTATATAGCAATAGGAATTTATCTCCATTGGTTTTCTTATGGGCAGGTCCAGAACTAAAGAAAAATGAAATAGAGCAGCTGATCATTCAGCTTGTACTAGATCATGTTCTGGTAAGAATTTGTAGACTTTAATCTTTCCATATGATTATAATATGTTTTTGTACTCCAGTTTTCTATTTCTGTTGCCAAGGGATTGGACATCTTGATTTTTCATCAATTTAATAGACAACATCTTGGTCGTACTCCATATGAATTCTTAGCCATCACACACCCCCCTCGACATCTACACTGATTTGACTTAGAGTATTTAGTTTTCTTATTTTATTGTTTAAGCAATTTGAATACCAAGGTTTCTATTCTTTTAATTGGAGCCCCAGAATAAAAATTACTCCGATCAATCCAATTCCAGCCACAAATTATAATACCACAGTAGTGTTCAGTACATCAAAAAAGAACTGTATCTCTTTTTTTTCACTATGTTCTTTGTTTCTGTTAACTAAATGAATTTTGCCTGCATCTTGCTCTTTGTTCATGCTGTAGAAAGAAGAATTTCAACATACAGCTTATGCTACTAATGCGTATGTGGCACTTGGTCCATTGGCAGAGCAAGTATTACATGGTAAATGATGCATTTGTCTCTTGGGACATAAGTTGCTAAGTTTGACTTGAAATTCTTATTATTCAGATCTATTGCTTTTCAACCTGGGGTTTTCCACGTTTCAAAGATCACTTGAAAATTAGGTAGCAAGGAACAAAATATTGGCTGCTATGTAATGGATTTTTGGATAACTAATATGCTAGAGGCAGTATGCTATTCGAATTTTGAAATAGTCTATGCCCTACTATAGGGACATTAAGATTATAGATGGATTCGGCCTGTAGAATGTAATTGACAATATCATCAATGATATTAATGTGCCTCATTTCAGAATATGAAATCTAATTGAGATTGCTAATGACATAAGTTATACTGCATAATTTTACATCCTTCATAATTATTTCTATTGTGGTTTGGAGTCATACCTTTACAAATTTAGTCAGAAAAATCATTTTAAGTCTTTATCCCTTCACAACAGCGATGATACTTAGTGTGATGTCTGTAGCACCTTGCTTCCATCATTCCACAACCCTGACAAAGACCAATATTTTGTTCTACGTTGGTACTGTGTTGGCAATGTGTGATAGTTCTACAACTTGCACTATTCTGAGATAGAACTAAAGAAATAATGATTGGTGTGCACTAGGGGGACGGTACTAGGATGGATTGCTTATATAATTTTGAGCTATTTAGTGCAATCAATGAGAGCTTGTGTATCTTCTGTTCATCCCCTTAACATGAGCCTTACGTTTTTAGTTGTCATCTGACATGGTAATAAAAGCCAAACTGTTCTGAGGTACTTGAATTCAACCACTTCCACCTATTTCCGTTTACACGGAACATTCTCTGTTATCTGCATTTCTGTTATGTCAGCTGATTGCTCACATCACCGGTGTAGATTTGGCATCAAACAATATCCACATTACCGATTATCGACAGGCATACTATACTACATGTGTTGTGGGACGATCAATACATTCATTCCATAACGCAGAGCCTTCTCTGTTTTTCTCTTTACATAGCACATATACTAGGGTTTGTTCCTCATCTTTAAGCCTCAACATCTTTACTCAGTTGAGGACATGATTTTCCACCATTTAGAATTCTAGCAAATTTATGATAAAACCTGATAAACCAAGTGAAAACCATATATCTTTTTTTCTTTTCTCTTTCTTCTACTACTACTGTTTTTATCAGACATACAGTTATCAAAGGTGGCATAGGGAGACGGCCTGCTGCAACACCTTATTTATTAAATGTGAGAATTTTCTCTGCAAATTTGTTGATACAAGCAGGAAGGTTAATTTTGCAAATAATTTTTAGACTTGTGTAATCTGTTGACCATCTTGCCCCTTTCTCACTGAGCAAGTCATCTTCTATATTTTTAAAGCTAGCCATGGAACATCATCAACAGTGATTGCAATTGAAATCATCTTTTTTTGTCTCATTATTCTTTCCACTCCTGCGTTTAGGACTCTTACCTAGTTCCTTAATTTAGCAACATGGAGACAAGGGGTCTCTATCCATAATTCATGATATATTAGTTTCACGTAGATATCTTCTACGCTTATCCCAGCTTCAGTGGACAATGGGATCATGTTTAACTGCATGTCTAACAACTACAACATCCCAGGAATGTAAATTTTTTATTCTCTTGAGTTGCAGAAAAGAAGGTTGTCAAGCTTGAGATTTCTAGTGGGCAGGATGACAAAGCCAGGAGCATAGAATGTGCCAAACAGAGACCCACGGCATCCAAAATGGGGATCCGGCTTGATGAGCTGCGCAAGGAACTTGCTTCAGTTCACGGAGGAATCTTCCCTCACTCTGTTTTATCTGCTCAGCAAATAGCCATGCTGGCTGATCAGAAGCCAGATTCAATGCAGCAGGCAAGTCTAAAAAATTATCGTTTTTTATGCATTATGTTTTTGTTCTACTTTAGAAAGTTCTGGCTTGCTGCAAGTAAACCTTGTAAGATTTGAAGGAAGAAAGTTGTCCCCATTGACATATGATCAGCAGAATGTAGCCTGACTGGAGTTTGACTTGCTTCAGTTCCTTTACTAATCTATTCTACGAACTAATTCATATAGGTGTGGGCATCCCAAGATACATATGGAGTTTTATTGTGGTATAGATTGGATGAAAAATTGTAGTAGAAATAATCCTAGGTTTTATTGTATGTTATTTTCATTACGGTGCATTTCATCATCCAACGGAAATTGAAGGTAGTGTAGAAAAGTTAACTGGCATTTAATCCGCTGAAGTGACCCCCCCCCTCCCCGGCACCCCCAACAAAAAAAATTAAAAAAAAAACAAACAAACAAATTACGGAAGTACAAAGTTCCCAGCTTGAAGTGGGTTGGAATTTTGACCCTGAGAAAGGTGCTAGCAAAAACATCACCGTTCAACTATAATGTCATTTGTTTCCTGCAGTTGGAGATGATAATAGGGAAAGTGAAGACTGAGAAGTATGGAAATAGAATCCTTGAAGAAATAAATCGCAGTGAGAAGTCTGAGGACCTACTCCATAGTGTAATGGGTCATGGACATGAAACGGGAAGAACTTCAAAGAAAATGAAGATCAGTAAGGCGCAGTGAAGATATAACATGACTCACTCTGCTACATAGCATGTACGCTGAAACGAAATGCTTCATGAAATGTTCTGCATTTGATTTTATTATTTATTTATTTTTTGTTGGGTTTGGGCAGAGGGGACGGAGGGGGGAGCTGTCATCCTTTCCTCTCGCATGTCCTTAAATACTGATGACCTATTAGCAAACATGAGCAGCAGCTGTCAGACAATATATTTGTTTGTTCATTTTGGTGTGAACGCCAAAGTTCTGGAATCATATGCGCCTCTGACTGAAGGAAGACAATAATGAGGGCGGATTATCAGCTCAAATAAAATGGTCTATGAGAGTCTGAATCCAGGGCAATTGCCTGCTCCACTTAAACACTTTTGCATTACACCAATCTTGTCCTGAGTCACATAAGAAGCTATAGACAATACTAGGGCACGACCTCGGATAGAAATGATTTATGAGAGTGAACTCAAGGAGAATTGTTTGCTCGGGTAACACCTTGTTCCACTAAATGATCTTGCGGTCGATTGTGTGAAGAATCCTAAGACAAGGCTAGGGCATCACTTCGGATCCAATTGACCTTATGGGAGTCCATGAATAAGGAGAGTTGCCAGCTTGGTCTGCCAGTTTTCTTCATTCAACTGACCTTATGGTCGATCGGCTTAGCAAATCTGTAGACCATAAACCAAGAATGCTTTGAGACCGAGAAGAAGAATCTCTACTTGGGTGAATGAGAAGGCACGCATGCTGGGCACGATGGTTGGTAATGCTACGTGGTAAGTCTTTTCCACGCGGCACACCAAGTTTGGTTAGATGTGTCTCAAAGGAAGTCCAAGTGATTAGCTGATGAATAGTGTTGGGGCCAAATGGGCGCTCGGACAGAATGCTCCCCAAAGCGCAGTGACCGAGCGGA
>JAODPA010075023.1:7136-28976 GCA_025585075.1 Nepenthes mirabilis
TATATTAAATAAAAAACGTGAGTTAAAAATGAAATTATGAATTAAAATTACTACAAATTCTTGAATAAAGATAAAAAAGTCATTACTACAAATTTTCATCTTATTCCTCGTACTATTACCAACAACCAAATAATGGAATACTAATTCCCAATCTATTCTATTCCAACAACGAAATATAAATTTTAACTGTATTCCATCTTATTATATTCTCTGGGGAATAATTATTCTATTCCACCATATTCCATTCTAGTAACTAAACGTGCCGTTAGGGTAATAGCGTACCCTATGCTTACTATAGAAAGGCTATTATTGGCCTAAGGTAAAGGACGATGTGATGAGTTACATGAAGATATATCTCACCTTTCCATATGATAATATTGACTATCAGAAGCTGGCGGGGTTGTTGGAACCCTTTATTGTACCTAGTACACGATGGAAAAGTATTTCTCTTGACTTCATCACGGTTTGCCTAAGGTTGTTGAATACTTGTGCCTCTTGGTGGTCATGGACCGCTTCTCAAAATATGTCACTTCTGTTTTGACATCAAGAGTTTGTTCAGGGGGAGATAGCGCCCCTTTTCTTTAAGCATATCATCGAATACTGGGGAGAGCCTTGAAGCATTGTAAGTGATAGAGATGGTCATTTCATCCTAACCTTTGGATCATAACTCTTTGGATTGTTTGGTTTAGAATTAAATATCTCATTGAGTTATTATTCTTAAATTGATGGTTAAATGGAGAAATTCAATAGATTACTCAAGGGGTACTTGTGAAATTTTGTTATCAGTTGAAAGGATCGGGTGAAGATTCTTAATGTTCATCAATTTTTTTAATACTCAAAAGTGCTTTTTTTTTTTTGAAACAAAAAATTCTTTTGAGATTGTAATAGGTCAGCAGTCACTTCTTCTATATATTGTGCCCGTGCCATATGAAAGCAAGTGTTCTCGTACTCACAACTTTGACCGGTTTGAAAGTGGAACACAGAGATTGCCAGAGCCTACCTAGAGAAAGCATCTCATCAAATGAAGAAATTGTCGATCAGAAGAGGGGGCTTGTGCAATTTCATTGGGAGATTTTGTATTAGTGAAGCTTCTCTATGAGTAGATGTGATTCCTCAGACGAAGAGACAATCACATCCTACGAAAATATGAAGGCCTTGTCCAGATCTTGCTTGTGTAAGGAAGGGCTTGTACAAGATAGATCTTCCGGAATGGATGAAGGTTCATCCAGTCTTCTATGTGAATTGCTTGAAGCCGTATTAGCCTAACATGGAAGGCCCTTCATGCAATCTTTTGTAGCACTCCAACATTAGACTGAAGCCACCATCGATGCCAAAATTTGAAGAAACCATTGTTGTATGAGAGGTGATCACATTAGGTGGAAGAAGTGAACGTGAAGTGGAAAAGGAGACCAACTTAAGAGACAAGTTGAGACTTTGCTGAAAATGTGAGACTGGAAAGGTGTCAAATCAAAGCCATCCATAAGATCAAGTCCACGAGGATGTCGATTGCTTAATAGGGGATGTTACAATTTAAACTGAGTTATGTCATTTTTTACTTAATTTTTTTATATCATTGAATTTTTCTAGGACTTTAGATGAATTTTGTTTGAATTTTAGTATTGTAAAAATATTATATAACCTATTATGAAAGTTAAGGACTTTTAATGTATATTAGTACTAAAGGCCAAAAGGCCCAAAACCCTCTATGTGGGGTAATGAATACAAGAAATCTTTTTTATATCTGATTATTGCCTATTGTAATTGATTGCTTGCTTATATTATCGCACTTTCAACTACTGACATGCATTTGATATCTCAGCATTGGTGTATTTTTTACGGTTACGTCTTAGGATTTACCTCGACACTTTAGCGTGCTTGTGATCGACTTGTTTGACCTCTAGCTCCCAATGGAAATAGACGTCCTGCACGGGTTTTTGATTATAAAATTCAAACCGTGACACTATGCTGAGCATTCAAGTAAAGGCCCTTGTATGCACAAGGCATTAGGTTGATGCTATTGGCAGTGTGTTGGCTTGTGGCTTTAGCTTGGCTGATGGATGGACATGGGCATGGCAGGAGATACGAGCACTGAGAAGGCTTAGACATGGAGTTGTGCCACGACACAATGAAGCCATGCGAATGGTAGCTAGTTGTAAGGCCCGAGTTTTTGGGTTATAATAATCTTGGCTAATTAAGTTAATATAATTAAAATTGAGATCAAATGATGTGAAAAATTAGGTCAAAAGTTAATATTAGGTTGGATGTAGATCAAATGGAGCGGGGCCGAAGAGAGGCCTGACCCATACTTGAGCTCCAAAGCCAAAACTTCTGCGCTTGAGTATCGCTCGAATCACACTCGAGTGATGATTCTAGTGAGCTCGGGGCTCGACTCATGCTTGAGTCACACTTGAGCGCTGATTTCAATGGTGATGACGCTCAATGCACGTTCTACCGGTGCTCAAGTGCCAGACTATTATAAAAGGAAACCAAGCTCATTTTCTATCATTCCTGCTAAGGTTTCCAGAGGAGAGAGCCAAGGAGAAGAGAGAGGAGAGGAGAATGAAGGCTCAAGAAGGTCCAATTTAAGAAAATTGAGCCTAGAATTTGGTGAATTTGGAGAAAAGGAAAGTGTACTCTATGCTCTCAGTCCTTTGTTGCTGTTCATTTCCTATTTCTATGAGCAATTCTTATTCCATTGCTCAACTATATCACATAAATTTCGAAGTTATATTGTCCATACTAAGCATGCATGTAAAGTTTCCATGATTTTGTCGCAAGTTTATGTAAAATTTCTGCCCATGTTTATATATTCATACACGTTCTGAATATTGTTCTACAGCTACATGTATGTCTTCAATTCATGATTTAATGATCCTACATGTGATAAATTTCGTATCCCATACTATAGTATGTTCTAGAGTTAAAAGTTAAGCTGTATGCTTCCAGAATTTAGTGAAATAAGCCCTACATGTGAAGTGTAAAAGTTGATATTGTAGAATTTGTCGATGTTGCTATTTTTGCTGCATTTTTGCTGAATTTTGCTGAAATGCATGCTTTAATTTTGTGTTGTAGCTTATATAGGTTTTAAATTATCAAGTATATGTTTTATGGATGTTGGAAAAAAGTATTTGTGTTGGCAATTAAGGTCTAGAATTTAAGACACATGCTGAATTTGCCAACTCTTGCTGAATTTCTGCATATTTCTGTATTTTGAAACTGTCCAGAATTTTCGTGCCTTCAATTGTAATATGATTAAGTTCCTGTAGAATTATAAGTATGAAATTATGAAATTTTGAAAGAAAATTCTATAATTTTGTTAAGAAATGATGAACCGTTCTTTAAAAAAGTGAGACCAAGTATTAAGAAGTTAAGTGTAGAGTTTCCTAAGTTAAATATTGGACCATAGATTATGTTTAGCGGGTAGTATATTATGGTATGACTTAGTATATTATAGTGTTATATCGATATCCGGCCCTATCATTCGCGGTGTTAAGAAGCGGCGTTTGGCCCCATTTATAGGGTTATATTTAGACGGTCCACATCTGAGTCTTGAATACGAGCGTATGGCCTTTGGTTATGTGGAAACATACACAACCCGGTCTTCGATTGCCCGTTCCTTTAGCTCGTAAGGCCAATCAGCCATGGTTCCTAAAGAAAATAAAGAATTAAGCATGCTTTAATAATTCAAAGGTGTTAAGATAGGATAAGAAAATCTGGAAACTTTATCATGACATTTCTTTGCACAAGTTCATATATTTGTATCCGATCATATTCCATAGTCCATTCCGATATGTTTTAAATGCTAATACATGTCCATTGATATATTACATGCTTTGCTGAGCTTTTGGCTCACTTCTTTACTGTTTTTACTAACCCTTCAAATGAGATGCACGAGTATTTGCCGGACGAGCAGGAGTGAAGGTTGAAGAAGTTATATTTTTTGTTTTTAGTGATGAAATTAATGTTAATGTCATGTTTCTGGACATCTTTTAATATATCGATATGTTTTATTTTAGTTTAATTTCAGTTTCGAACGATGAAATGTTATGTATTTAGCTTTCGGACTGTGTTTAGTTGTCTAAAATGCTGTTATGTGGCGTCCGGTCTCAGTGGAGTTGTTGCTACAAGTGTTGGCAGCTTGTGAATGGCGTTGAATAATGAATTTAATGTTATTATCTGTTTGAGACCAGCAGGTCAAATTTGGAATTAGGTGGTCAGCTATCTGTCGTGTGAATGTTGTGGATGTTTGGTGATGTATTCGCAGGTTGTTGGTATGTGGGTCGGCTGCCTGGCAGCAACATTCGTGACTAAGATTGCAGATTTTTATTTCTCTGGCTACATCTTTGCAGGCATCATTCCTTGCATGTTGTCCGACATCGCGTATTTGAGTCGGTGTTGGAGCCACGAGTGATGTGGCAATCGTGTTTGGGTCCTATGTTTAATATAATGTTTCATATGTGGTCGGTCGAGGTATCGACGTAGAGTTCACGTCCGAATTACTACAAGGTATATTTGGTTAAGAAACGATAAATGAATTAAGAATTAATCATGAATCGGGATTTGGGACGTGACATTCTAAGGTAGTATCAGAGAGGTTGCAGGAAGATGCCTTAAGGATTGAGTTTGATTAATTGCGGTTTGAGAATTTTAATCCGATTAATATTTTTTTGATAGGATTAAGAGATGGTAGGATTTGGAGGCAACCTTGGATCGAACTTTCATCTGGACCGTGAGGAGCAATATACGAACTTTATGGTGAGGATGACCGATGTTATAGAGACAATGGCTCGAGGTCAACATAACTCTGAACCAATTCCAGCCCCAATGCATCCAGGAGGTTTAGCTTATGATCGATTCGTCAACGAAAGGGTTCCAGAATTTCTGGGCGATCTTGACCTGACTAAGGCAGAGAATTGGATGCAGAGGATCGAGAAGGTTTTTGCTTTGATTCGTTGCCCCGAAGAAGATAATGTGACATTTGCTACATATAAATTGGAAGGTGAGGCGGATCCCTAGTGGCCAATGAAGAAGCAAGCCATGGGCATGGAGGACCATGAGATAACACAAGACATGTTTGTCGATGCGTTTATGGTCAAGTACTTCCCGACAAGTCTTTAGGAGCAGGAAGTTGAGTTTGCTAGCCTCAGGCAAGAAAATTGAACTGTGGTTGAGTATGATGCAAAATTTATGGAATCGTTATGTTATGCCCTGCACATGATCCATGACGAGGCTAGAAAGGCGAGGAAATTTCAGCAATAATTGATGGACAAAATTCGAAGGTAGCTTGTGACACTCATGTTGAGAACCTACCGGGATGTGTTAGATTGAGCCCTACTATTCAAGAAAGAGCTGGAAAGAGAAAAGTTTTCTGAGAAGAAAACGTCAAGCCGAGGAGGGCAAGATTCGGGACAGAGTTCGGGATGAGGAGAATCCCAATAGAAAGGAAGGGTAGTAAAGAAAGGAAAGAAAATAGCCGAAGCTCAGATGGTACTAGGGCTGCAATCAACAATGCCTATATGCCTGCAATGTGGGAAATCGCATGGAGGTAGGCCCTGTTATAAAACTTTGGGAGCTTGCTTTCACTATGGCCTACCCGACCACCTGATTAAGGATTGTCCTCATCCTAAGAAGCCAGCGGTGAAGAAGCTCAATGCTGCGGGAAAGGCTTTTGCTGTGACGATTCAAGAAGTGGTGGCATCACCTAACGTCGTGAAAGGTAATCTCACTATTTTCAATACTCTAGTTCATGTACTTTTAGATTCGGGGTCTGCACATTCTTTTATATCTCCAAAGTTTGTCATTTATTGTCACACCCGAGGATTTTGGAGTATGTATTAGTTGTGTCTACACTATGGGATCGTCTATCGTTACTGATATTGTGTACCTGAGGTGTATCGTTTGGGTTGCAATTGATCGTAGATTTGGTCTTGTTAGACATGTGTGACTTTGGCATGACCTTAAGCATAGATTGTTAGCAAGTTACCATACTAGTGTCAATTGTTTCCACAAAAGAGTCAATTTTGCTATTCTGGGGTGTTAACCATTTTATATTCAAGGTGTAATTCAAAGGAATTCCCCTATTTGATTTTGGCTTTGCATGCTCGTCACTTAATGGAAAGTGGTTGTCAAGCCTATTTGGCTTATGTGAGCATAATTGGGAGCCAGTGTTTCTTGTCAAGATATTCCGGTCACATCGGGAGATTGAGTTCAAGATTGAAGTTGTGCCTAGAGCGGCACGTATCTCTAAGACACGATATAGAATGGCATCGGCGGATTGAAAGAGTTGGAGCAACAATTGCAAGAGCTGTTGGGGAAAAGACTTATTTGGCTAAGTGTATCGCCGTGGATTGCTCTGGTGTTGTTTGTGAAGAGAAGGCATGGATCCATGCTGCTTTGTATCAATTACCCAGAATTGAACAAAATTACCATAAAAAATAAATATTTGTTGCCGAGAATTAATGATCTATTTGATCAATTGCAAGGGGCCTAAGTATTCTCAAAGATTGACCTTTGTTCAGAATATTATCAATTGAGGATTAAGGAGGAGGACGTGGTGAAGACAACGTTTCAAACGAGGTATGGGTTTGATGATCTATGAGTTATTGGTTATGCCTTTTGGTTTAACTAACGCTCCTGCAGTATTTATGGATTTGATGAATTGTGTATTTTAACCCTACTTGGACAAGTTTGTAGTGGTGTTCATCGACGACATTTTAATCTATTTAAAGAACTAGGATGAACACGAGGTGCATTTGAGGATTGTATTACATATACTTTAGGATCGGAGATTATATGCCAAACTTAAGAAGTGTAAATTTTGGTTTGAAGAAGTCATATTTCTAGGGCATGTTATATTGAATGGAGGCATTTCGGTTAAACCAAAGAAGATCGAGGTTATTCTTAATTAGAGTCGCCCAATTACAGTGACCGAAGTCAGAAGCTTCCAGGGAATGACAGGTTACTATCGGAGGTTTGTGGAGAATTTTTCTATATTTGCCTCGCCATTGACCCGATTGACACAAAAGGAGACCAAGTTTATTTGAACGGAGGAATGCGAGTGGGGTTTTCTAGAATTGAAGAATCGATTGACGACTGCCATGATTTTGACCATTCCAGAAGGACCTGGCCGATTTGTAGTTTATTATGATATTTCTAAGATCGGATTGGGTTGTGTGTTGATGCAATACGAAAAGGTAATAGCTCATGGATTGAGGCAATTGAAGACTCATGAAAAGAATTATCCGACTCATGATTTGAAGTTAGCGGCGTGATCTTTGCCTTAAAAATTTGCAAACATTATTTGTACAACAAAAAGTTCTTGGTGTATTCTAACCATAAGAGCTTGAAGTTTTTTTTTTTTTTTAAAAAAAGAATTGAACATGAGGCAAACAAGATTGATGGATTTTTTAAAGGATTACGATTGTGAAATCAGTATCAACCCAGGAAGGCTAATGTTGTGGCGGATGCTTTAAGTTGCCAAATGAACTTTGTGGCCAACTAGAGGATTAAGGAGATAGAAATGCTAGAATGCATGAGGCAATGCGATATTCTCCTTCAGAGTCAATAATGGCACACAAGCCACAATACCATCAAAAACCACTACTTCAGCCGCCACTCTGGTGACCGTATGACTGTACGCAAATCTGCCTATGAACTCCATAATGGCCTAAACTTGCGATTTTTTGAAATTCTAATTTTCTTCGTTAACCCATAAAATTTGAATACTCATCACCTGGAGCCGTTTCCCTTCTCTCATACCCAACTGACTTCTTTCCCCAAAACCCATGCAGACGATGACAATCCTCTAGACCTTCCCTTCAATCACAGGTCTCCCTGTCATGGCTCTGTTTCTCTATAACCAAAAGAGAAGTTTTGTCTCTATTTTGACTTTGAAATGTAGAAAAATTTTCTATTTTGTTTTGTCAATAGTTGGTTTGACATTAGCCTGTTTGGTCAATCTATTTTTTTCTGGCAAGAACACAGCTTCACTGACCCTGAAATTTGAGTACCCATCGCCTGGAAGGCTGGAACCCTTTACTTGCTGTCATACCTAGCTGAATTCCTTCTCTAAATCCCACCCAGCCTCAGGGACCACTCCCTAGACACCCCTTCAATCGCAAGTCTCCTGGTCATGACTCTCTTCACTATTAAGAAAATATTAATTCTCTCTATGCTGTCCTTGAAGCCTAGAACAACTTTGTTTATTTGGTTTTGTCAATAGTTGGTTTGACCATGGCCTATTTGGTAGTGTAGAGTTCGAACCCACGACTTCCTTTCACCTTCCCAAATATAACCAGCTAGCAATATCTACTTAATTTTTAATCACGGTGACTAACTCTTAATTGCCGAATAAAGGCGTGGAATTTGATACACACGCGGAGTTGAATGATACTTGGCTTGCAGGCCCAATCAGGCTTTTATAATGTAATCTTTAATATTTTACTACCAACAGTTCAAGATTAACATAAAATAATGTGAGATAATATTTGCATAAATTCTATGAACTTACAACACCTAGTCTTAGTCCTTAAATTAAGGCCCAGGTGAATTATATGGCTTGTGTCCATTCTAGGTACTTCGTGCAAGTCCTTTCTAAGTTCATTCAGCAGTTAATCAATTTAAAAACTGATTCAAGTTGAGTTTGAGGTTCGCACATATGGCCAACTGAGCTCAAGTTCGTTTCATTAAAACTTGCCTAGCCTCAAGCTTGATTATATGGTGTCAAGCCAAGATCAAGTATCAAAATATTTGGCTTGATATGACATTCTTACACGCTATATATACTATAGCTAGATGAAAAGGGGATGTGTGGATCATTCAGGATGAAGTGGCAGGTTTTAGTTGTGGGGCTCATTTTAGTGAATGTTACTTTCAAATGATATACTTTCACTAAAAACTATGATTCAAGTCACAAAGCTGTGATGCAGGTGAAATTGCAAGTGACGTGAAACACTTGTTAAGCACTAGGAGGCGTGCTTGTGATTTTGCAGATGCCATTTTGATGCAACAATGACATGGGTGACGATGTAGCTGGTTATGTCGATGTGGATGTCAACATTGTTAGATGTGTGTTGATAGTGTCAACACAGGGCAACAATACTGTTGATTCCTACACCGATGAGGGGTGAAGTAATTTGCTCGGGTCGATGACATTGTACAAAGTACCAATGGGATTGGAGTCGTAGATGATTATGAATCACAATAAAGTTGGGTTCAAGCACCTGATCAGTTCATGGAGATACTAGGTTTCAATATCCATTTGTGGAAATCTCATTAAAGTTTAGAAACATTTAGGGGAACCATGGAGTCAAGCTTTCCACCACCCCAAAGGTGCTTGTAGTGTATCCAACTAGATATCACCTAAGTGATCTACCATGTCATGGGGTACAGAATCTAGGGCTTGTTAAGAGGATAACATAGGGTCTTTACCAAGTCAATTGCTGAGTGGTCCCATCTAGCAGGGCCAAATGACTCCTTAGATAGATAGTCATTGGGCTAGATGTTAAGACACTAGGTATGTATGTGGGATGGGTGATCATTTATGATAGTTGAGGGGTTGTCGTAAGTTGATAGGGAGACTCGGTGCTTGATCTAGCTAAATGCTCGTGAGTTGTGCCACGGTACTTATAGAACAGGGCAATACCATGCTAGCTGAAATTGAGGTCAAGGCTCCCGAGTATTTTATTTTGTTGGGAACATGTTATCATGCTTGGGAGATCATAATGCGTTGCTGAGCGAGTTCCCTTGACTAGTTTCAAGAGCACTACTGACTTAGGTCTAGATAGCTTTGGTGTTGGGGACTATATCATGGGCACAAGTTGTGTGCGCTAGTAGGCTAGTGAGTGCCTTATGATGATTAGGAACAAGGGTACTCTGTGTTGAGATGCTAGGTAATGATTCAATGTGTGGATGATTTAGTCAGGGAAGAGAATTTATCGAGGGGCTAATGCTAGTTCAAGGGTGAGCCAGATGTTGGGAAACATCAGTATGTTGCTAGTTGCTTGATTAAGAGTTGTAGGAGCCTTGAAGTTAAGGTTAACTGAGACTCATTAAGAGGGGTCCGATTTGTAAAGATTGAGTTGCTAAATGTTTGAGATGGGATCTCTAAATTCTTGAGTTGAGTAAGCATGGCATTGGCTTGTAGAAGTCTTGGCGGGTGTAAGGATGATTTCTTCTGCATAAAATCAAATGTATGAATTAATGATGCTATCCTACCGTATAACATGCTATTATACCAGGGGAAATGAGATTTGATTGCACCAGAAATCAACCAATAACAATAGTCATAGATGTGGAATTCTTTTGATCAAGGAGAACAAGTAGATACTCATCAAGGTACTCGTGAACAAAATTTCCATGAAACATATATACAAATCATTTCAGGATTATAACTTGAACTCCCCCCTATTTTGGATCCTTCTCAAATCAATAACTCAACCCTTACTCCCTATAGGTAGTTTTAGACAAGTTTCCTTTGAAATGGATACTTGAATGCCAATTTAAATCGCGATATATAGCATGATACAAATTTTTTTAAAAAAATGTTTTGAGAGGCAAATGATAATTAGGCGATGCTAATGTCTTGCAAGGTATGTCTTTTGCTGCTAAATATTTTGTTTTGGGGGGTGTGCTGTGATAGTTCTACATACATGTATGAGGTCAAATGAAAAGCTCACTTGTCAAATAAAAGAAGAAAAATTTATGATCATCAATGAGAAAAAAGTGTCTAAACTTTGCAGAATCTTTAAACTCTGTCAAATATGCCTCAGCTGAAACAAAAATTACCAATAAACCAGAATGATTAAGGTTTTCTTCTCATGATATTAGAATAGTCTTACTTGGATGAAGGGGAGACTTCATCATTGAAAATTTACAATCATGAGGAATAAATGTTGGGTGCAAACTCCGAAGAATTATTAAAGGCTGGAAATATGAAACTTTCAGAAATTTCTAGTCTGCCTCTTAAGAAACCAGTGGTGAAGTGCAATGCTTGAACTTTCCTTCTCTAGATCCTGTTATTGCTTGGATCATTAGGTTGGATATATGGGAAGCTTCAAGGCTGGATATATATTGGAAGGGATATATGCAATTCTGGGGAGCAATATGGGTTTCGGTTTGTGGTCTGAAGTTTTGTAGTGTTTGATGATTTAAGAATACGTCTAGGTAATTGGCAAGTGGAGGGTTATTTAAAAGAGGAACAATATAGTTGTGAAAGCCATAATTATTAATGCGTAACTACTTTTTAAGAATCGACAAATCTAAATAAATAATGACAACTAGCTAATTGAAATCAGATCAAGGAAGGGTAATGATGAAATAATGACAACAGCCTCATTGAAATCAGATCAAGGTAGGCCCTGATTCACATCATTATTTTTTTAGCATTTATGTTTAAAAAGCATTCACTATTTCTATTATGCACTTTCCTTAATTTTTTCTTTTTGAGAAAGTGTACAAATCAAACTTGGCCTCTTCCCATCAATAGGATTTTTCGTCTATATTTGCATGATTATCTATGATTGGTTCCTTCACACTATTTTTTGGCCTTCCAATACCTCTTCTTCCGGCAGCCATTTCTAAACTCTCTTATCTCCTAACATGCTCACTTTGTAGGCTTCATTTCACTTGATGAAACCACTACAAGCACATCTTTGACATTTTGTCTTCCATTTCGTTGAGATCTGCCAAGCATCCAAGCACACCAAGTTGTATTGTTGGTAAGGAACACTTAGTTTGGTTGCACTGACATTGACATTGACCAGTCACATTGACTTTCTCTAGAACATTGTTATGGTATGAGCAATTATCTCAACATCTTTGTTCTCCGTCATAGCCATTGTTTGAGTTTGAACATTGCCCAACATTATGTCTACACAGTATGATTAACCTATAGTCAGTTTATAATAATATCCTCTTACTGATATTCTCTAATTATATATAATCTTTTTAGTGCTTATTCATTTATTGTGTTGATTTTGTAAGAAATATATTAATCGTTCATCTCATCTTTTAGAACCATAGGCCTAAGATATTCAAAATTTTGAGCAACTATATTATGTAAATAATGTTCAAAAATATTTTTTCCCCATTCTTTTACAATTAGCTTGTTTCCAAAAGATATATAAAAAGAAATTCATGCTTATAAAGAAGCAATGAAATAATCCAAAAAACATGAAGAGTCACATTAAATGTCATGTAGAGTTATTCTGGTTGATTGTCTCTCCTCAAACCCTACAATCTTATTTCTCTGTGATGCTTTCTGTCTCTCTCATATGTGCATGGCAGAAAGTCATCTGGCTTTTCTCTCACTCTACTCCTGAGATGCTTTTCTGATTAGATTCTAGTGACTGATGAAATTGAGTGCTGTGAGGTAAGGTGACGAAATTGCCTTTGTTTGACCATATCTTGATAAGATTAGTACTACAAAAATAGCAAAATGGGGGAAAGATGTGGGGAGGAGATGACAAACAAATGGGGATGTCTATAAATGAGCATTCTGGTAGCATGTAGTTGCCTATGGTGAATTTGTTAATTTTCAGGAGAAGATCTGGGGTTATCAATCAAATGATGGATGCAGGAAATTTTTGGGTTTGTCCTTCAATGGCAAGGAAAGAGAGGGGAACTTGTTTCAAGATGCTGGATTGCAATGATTGCATGAGTTGAAGGAACAAATAAAGGCATTGGAAAGGAGGCTAAAACTAGTTAGTAAATGCCACAACCAAATCAAGTGCCAGCATTTACACTTATTAAACAAATCAATCATCTATTCTGAGTTGTTTGGTCTGAATTATAGTCATAAATGCATATTTGTGAGTAATGTAAATTGTGAGGATTTCCATCATTGTAATTGGTGGTTGTTTTAGTTGAATTATTACCGATTGCAGGTCGGTAGATGGGTTTGGATAGTTAAGTAAATACAAAATGGAAGAAAGAAAGAGACATAGGAAACTGAAAACATGGATGGGGAATTACTTTCAGGGAGTTCATTTTG
Source organism: Nepenthes mirabilis (assembly GCA_025585075.1). NCBI lineage: Eukaryota > Viridiplantae > Streptophyta > Magnoliopsida > Caryophyllales > Nepenthaceae > Nepenthes > Nepenthes mirabilis. The sequence continues at coordinate 20,128 of JAODPA010075023.1, forward strand.
CTGGGTTTGAGAAAAGGCAAAATTTAATTATTATGGATTACCAATCAAACATCCTTATTGTTTTCACTTAAGCTGAACACAAAGTAAAAACAGAACAAAACAAAGTAAACACAAAACAAAATCAAAAGATGCCAAATGAACCCTTAATTTTCGTGGATTTTTCAGAACTACGTGATACATTTGCTGCTCAACGTGCTGTGATTCTTTAGCCCCATGGCTAAAAAATAAAAATACATTCATGGAGACATGGACCACTTTTCTCTATGTCATCCTGTCTATGATGAATTGTGGAAGATAGTCATCGCTCCTTATTTCCCACTAAGATGCTGTCTGTGGTATACTAATAGTAACAGACACCGAAAGTTAGGTCTAAGGATTTATATATCAGAATATTTAAGACTTCAAGCAGCCTTTTTTTTTAACATTTAGTCAAATTTTAAAATGTTTATGGTCTCCAATTTTGCCTTTTGGCATCTTCTTATAGAGGAATGTGCCTTGGTACTATAATAAGATCATTTCATTATGACCTGGAGGTCACGGTTCAAACCACGGATAAAACTTCTTTTCAATATAGGAATAAGACTGTATATTTAACCTTTTCAGATTTCATAATATGGGAGTTGCATGTGCTGGTTCCTGCCAGCATTAGTTTCTCTTTGTCTTCTGAAATAACTCATGAGTTAGGATTCATTTATTGTCAAATTGCCTTTCCGAATTCCTATCTAACTTTGTTCTACTATCATATATAAAATTTCCCAATTTAAATCTGTGCTTCATTGTGATCAGGTGGTAATCAGTTTAAATCACAGAATCAGCCTCCTTGCATTGAAGGGTAAGGCTATGTACATAGGTTCCTTTCCGAGGCCAGAATCTAAGAAACCTCATGTGCAATGCTACCCTTTTTCAATATGATGCTCTAGGCTGCTATATAATACATTCTTGCTGTTGTGTATTGTGGAATGTTCATTATTGTATTCCCTTTGTTTCCTTGTTTTAATTATTATTATTTTTTGCTTGTATTATATGTTCTTTGTATGAAATGTAGTTAGACTGTGACAGTATGTGTTTATCTTCAGGTAAATGTATATTCATCAAATCTCTGTAAATCTTATGGCATGCCTTTCTTCCTGAATTTACGTTTTGCAATCTGATTTCCAGCAATCATGGATGATAGGATCAGTGGAAAGGACATTTCAGAGGATGATATCATTGAAGTCAGTAACATTGCTATGCATTTTATATTTGTTGTTTGCATATGATAAAAGACCTGATCAAACACTTTCTTTGACCACAAATCCTACAGATAATTCTAACTTAACAAGGGTTGCATGTTTAACACTTTTAACTTTGTGATTCCAAGTGTGCTATCAACGCACCCAAGAAAGGGGCAGGAATTGAATTGGTTTGCAGGCATTGCAAATATCAGTAACAAATTTAGGGATTCCCCCACCCTCTTTTTGAAAAGTCACAACAAGCACAAACATTTCATTTGTAAGTGAAAAAAACTTCTAGAGAAGAGAGATGCTTACTCTCTTGGAACCTGTATTGACGATCTGGGGATCAACCTATGATTTTGTCAGCAGTCAACTAACTTAGACAGTGCATGGCTGCCACCACCATGATAATAATAATAATCTCTTCTTCCGGAGCTTGCCCCCAAACTTACAACCAACAAGCAAACTTGCTATCATACCTATACACACTAGTGAGAACTAATGCAAGTGAATCTTCACCTTTCATGGTTTTCTGTCCATCCCGTTTTAGCTTATAAGGTAAACCAGACAAATGATCACTAACCAAAAAGATCATCTCGGAGTCTTTGGGTCATCATGAGGAGCTACAATATCTCATGACATGGGCTCTTGGACTTAGGTTGCTGGGAACAGTATGAGCTATGATACATCACATAAAATAGATGTGCTATATCATGCCTTATGTTATACAAAGTGCATGCTATGTTAAAAGGAAATACCTAAGAGCTAAGCATTTTGTGACAAGTTCCTATAAAAGTCTGGAAAACATAAGGCAAAGATAAGGACTTGAAGTTCTGAACTTGTCTTGCATAAAAGTTTGAAGCCTACTTGCATTGTCATTGGTCTTGCCTTGTCCACTAATGTGCTGGAATAATGTCTGACTAGACCTTTATTGTTCAAGGGATTAGTACAAAACTAATGCATTGTTATCATGAAAACAAATAGGCCATTGGTAGTAGGCCAAGAATCTATTTTTTTATAATAATTTTGTGCTTTTGCTTCTTGGGGCTTGTCCTCAGGGGTTTAATGGCAGAAATGCAATATATTATTTGGGCAGATTAGGAAATGATTCACTTATATGTTTGTTCTTTTGTTTAGGATGATTTCAGATTTAGGTTTATCCCAGCATAGCAAAATGCAACGAAGTTATTATGCATCTATTTGAATTCAATGGCTGCTGCAATTTTCTGTCAGACAAGGACATCTACTCCTACCATCCTCTACTTTTCTCGTTTCAACCTTCATCCTAAAGTATGAAACCTGAAAAGAAAATGTTTGAAGTTTAAAAGAGTTAAAGGACGGCCTAGTAAATGAGGCTTCCTCATTGCAATGTCAAGGACGGTTATGATGTACGCAACCTTTCACTTATGATGCAAAGAGGATTTTGTGGTTTAAATCCGTGACCTCCAGGCCTTGATATAGCAATTTTGCCACTGTGCCCAAGGATACCCTTGGATATTCATGAATTTAACCTTCCATTGAATAATAAATTTGAAACCGTGGGAAATAAGTTAAATTTCAGTCATATGTTGTACTAGTATGAAGTTTATGCTGAAGTTGTTTCACAATATTTTGCAAATGATTTGGCAACCAATTACTAAATTGCTTTACAATTATGAGTGCTATATGTGTTATGTATCCAATTGAAGTATTCGATGACGGTGCTAGTGGGAGGAAAAGACAAATGATGATAATGGATGAAATATCAATGTTGGTATTGGTGGAGACTGTATTAGTATTAGAAATATTGGACACAAATTTATTTTGCATACGATATCTAATAAGAAAATATTGGCCAATAATGGGTATATCTACTAGCATTTAAATATCGGTCATGGATGAGAACATTGGTATTAGCATCAATCGCGGTTATATTAGTATTAGACATATCAGATAATATGTATTAATATTAGATATATCAGATAGAAAAAGATTTTAAATATCGTAAGTTAGCAGCCCCGTATTGGCCAAATATCGGTCGTATTGTCCAATATTTTGAATATCGGTAGATATATCAGCTTTATTGGTCAATACGGAAGTATAATATTGCGATATTGTCGCGGTATCAGGAAATATTAATATTTGGGGGTCTTGATTCAGATACATATCAACTGATGTTTACATCCATGATATTGGTTGATATATTGTTAATACTTTGACATATTATAATTTTGCCGCAATATTCAAAAATATCAAATCGGGGTGCCTGATATTGGTATATAACGATATTTTGCATATTGATCGATATTTTATTCCATGATGATGATGTGTTGGTGAGTAGTAAACATTGATAATGATAGTTGTGGCTATTCCCACTTACATCAGCTTGCATTTGCACAAGGAATGGCTATTCTTGTTTAAAAAATGGCCCCAACAACAGAATATCTCGGTATAGGTTACTAGTGGAGTAAATATTCCCTTGAATCAAACACGTTGTAAGGAGATATGGAATAGATTACTAATTATTTCCTTGAATCAAGCATGAATCATGTACATTATCAAATGATATATCATGAAAAGAATGCATTCATATAAAGCTAGAGCTAGCACTTAGGGAAAATGCATGAGTGGAGGACTTGTAAGATGGTTTAGGGCCTTTCAGTGCTCGAAATGTAGCTAAGAATGTATTTTCCTAATGTGAAGGAGATAAGAAGGGGAGCAATAGACCCAGGAAGATCTAAGAGTGAAGGTAGTCAAATAGGACTTGGTATTCCTAAGTTTTTTGAGGGCCTTCAGGTGCTCAAAACTTGGCTCAGAATGTATTTTCTTAATGTGAAAGCAATAGGAAGGGGAGCAATTGACCTAGGAAGACTGAAGAGCAAAGGTAGTCAAATATGACTTGGTAGTCCCTCACTTTCGAACTACATTACCTTGGATCAAGCAGAATGGTAAGAGATGATTGTTATTGATGGCCTAGCATACCGACCCCTATTGGTTTGTTGTTTCTTTCATAGTTGTAGGTATTATTGTTGCTGGCTGTGTGAGTTTTCAGGGAGCATGTCAAAGTACGCCAGTCTTGAGGATCCTTTTTGTCTCTCTATCTATCTGTATATGGGTGGGGTGATTTGCTTTTTAAAGATCTCTCTAATCTAGCTAGATTGAGTTGGAAATAACATTTAATCTTAAAATTGTGAAGCACTGTGGAAGTGAGCTGGGAGATTGTGTTCCTTTGCCTTTAAAGTCCATTAGCAGTATGAGATTTTAGCTTTGGCCATTTATCATCATTTAGCTAGTTTGAGCTAGATACAACCTTGAGGAATTAGTCAGAGTTGTGCAGTGCAGTAGAATCGAGCTAGGAGATTGCTTTTGTTTTTGTTGTCATTTGCCATTATGTCATATCCTCATTTTTCTAAGGCAATGCTGCTTTAATAAACCAACTTTAATTGTTGTGGTAATTCTAGAGAGGTGTAGAAGCTTTCTTTAGGTGTACTTCAGACCTACAAATGAAAGGGTTCACCTTGGGTGAACTGGATGTGAAGGATTTTATCAGGATGGAATATGAAAAGGATTGTTGGTATAACTTTTTTGAATTTTCCTTACCAAAGAATCTCTTCCTTGTGTGACCATCCGAGTTCCTTGAAGAGTTTCCTGTGTTTAAAATATTTTAGTTTTTTGTACAGCCATTTTGAATTTATTTCCACACCAAAGAATTCCTTGCGTGACCATCTGAGCTCCTCTGAACAGTTTCTTGAGTATAAAATTTTTAAATTGTTTGTCTAACCTTTTCGAATCAATTCTATTAAAAGGTGTTGAAAGCTATATGTCCTGGTAACTGCTGATTGCTAATTTTACATATCAACTATTGCTTTCACTTTGTGATTCTTCTAACTTGCAATTCTGATTTTAGTGACCAGAATTTTCTTTCTTCTTTGAGATAGCAGCTGCGCCGAATATGTAGGATATCTGGAGCAAGGGTCTCCATTGAAACAGTCAATGCTCAGGATTCCTTCTATCGTTTGTCTGTGGACTTTGTCTTAAGAACTTGCTGCAAGTATGCATCAAAGGCTCAAGTTACATGCACCTTACAAGCTATTTCTTTGTTCGCTGCCTGATTTTTTCTGTAGTAGTGATCTATTCAGTTATTTTACAGAGCAACGGGTTCCTATGTCCAGATTGATGGTGAGGATCCCCAATTATTTGTGGCAGGGCTTGCTGATAATATTTGTCTTCCTAACACCCGTGCTGCAACAATTGTAGCTGCAGCTGTGGCTGCACGAACGCGTTTGTGGTTTTTAGAGGCTTGGGTAATTTCCTTTAGACCTTTTTTGGGACTTCATTCATTTGATGATGCCATTTGTTTTCTGGTGATTTGTTGAGCCCTCTGGTGCCAAGGATTTTCCCATCTTTCTCCATAAACAGAAAGAAAAGGATGGTTGAATTTCCCTTTGTGTTTCATTAGGAGAGATGAATTCTTCTTCAGTTAATATTGATTAATGATTTATCAGCAGACAGATAAAGTATGCTGAAGAAGTTTTCACTACTTGCACTACTCCTTTTTTTGTTTATTTCAGATTAAAAATTACATCACAGCCTGCTTGAAGAACTGCTCTTTCAATTGATATTTGCCAATGTACATAGAGAGACGGAGATCATGTTAGAGACCGGAATTGGGTCTTATGTATCATGCCTGTTATCCTTACCTTTTTACGCCCATTTCTGTATTTGTTTTACTCTGTTCATGTTATATATAGCTGAATCTATAGCTATTCATTGCATCATCAATTTATGTGCCATATGAAATCATTGTTTCAGGCTTTGGAGATGCAACAAAAACATTCTGAAGCAGTAGAGGAATTGTCAAAGATATGTGTTATTCACCGGATATTTCCCCCAGAATCATCCTCTGTATGTCTATTCTCTGCCAAGCCTCAGTATATATCCTGCCTCAATTGCATTATTATATCTCTGTTGGGATTTTCGTGGACATTCTTTATAATTTTCCTCTTCTCCTTTCCTTGCATTGGAAGAAAATTATGTATCTGCGTTAGATATCTCAAAAGCATTTCATTTCTTATTCCATTTAAAACTAAAAATTTTGACATCAGCATGACTTTTGCTTTCATTATTTCTTGTGGTTTTCTAACTCTGTCACTTGAATTTCCTCTTCCTTTTTGTCTGTGTAGTTGGATATATAGGGCCCTTCCTCTTGGGCCCTTGCTGCCCTTCTCTTATGAATCTTTCTTTCTTTTTCTGGATTCAGTCCTTGCTTCTTTCCTTCTGTTTTCTTGGGGGTGGTAGTGGTGGTCTTTGTTTCCTTATTTCTTTTTCTTGAATTGCTCATTTGCAGCGGCACAGCACTTTAGCCCGTAGTTTTCATAACTGCCTTTCTCTATGAATTGTCCAAATAAGCATCCGTCACCAGGAAAATGTAGTATTGTAATGCTTTTCACACTCCATTGCTCTTTATGGTCTTGTCAATTTCAAGTTTGTAAATTTGACATTTTGGGTTCAGGGATCATGGTTGTTTCTGTAAGCACTTCCATGCAAAGGAAGGATGATTATAAGGTCCTGTGCTTATGGGTACAAGTATTTCCACGAAAAGGAATTCTTTCTTTTTTTTGGGGGGGGGGGGGGGAGGTTGGTAGTGGAGGTCTTTGTTTCCTCTTTTCTTTTTCTTGAACTGCTCATCTGCAGCAGCACAGCACTTTATCCCTTCAGTTTTCGTAACTGTCTTTCTCTATGAATTGTCTAAATAAGCATCCTTCACCAGGGAAAATGTAGTATTATATTGCTATTGACACTACATTGCTCTTTATGGTTTAGTGCATTTCAAGTTTGTAAATTTGACGTTTTAGGTTCAGGGATCTTGGTTGTTTCTGTAAATACTTCCATGAAAAGGAAGCATGATTATATGGTTATGGGCTTATGTGTACAAGTATTTCCATGAAAAGGAAGGGTCATTATAGCGTTATGTGCTTATTTGTAGTTTGCTTAAGCATGAATATAGTGGTTCTGTGATGGATTATTGCTTCTGCAGCCAGAGATGGAAATGGTGGCTCAGGGTCTCGAGAAGCTCTTAAAAGTCCAACAGAGGGAATTTCTTCTAAATACCCTTGTCGGGATTTGTGGTGAAGAGAGCCAAAAGAGTGCTGCTGAGGCTCTGGGTCTGGTGCGTTTTTTTCTTTTTTTGTCCATAAATTTAGCATGGTTTGCTTCAACTTCTTTCATACCTCCACCCTCCCACCCAACAAAGGAAACATTTTTTTTTCTTTTAATCATTTATTTATTTACTTATTTTTGGTAATTTTTTATTATTGCCAGCATTTTTTTTTCAGTAACCAGTTTTCTTTTAATCAGTTGCCTGGTTGATGCTGTCTCCAAAAGCTGCTGATATCCAACAAGAAAATGGATGTGCATAATAATAATAGGCCTCAGTCATATTTACACCATATTGTCCATTGAATTTTAAAGGAGGCATGCACCTCCATTAGATCCTAGGTGTCTCGTGCCATTGCTAGAAATGGAAGGTTGCATTCATTTAACAACGCTAGTTTATGCACAGAGAAGCCTAGTTGATTGTGCATATGTTGCATTTGTTTGGTGGGGATTGTGAATGAATGTTTATTTTCCCTTTAATTGTTTTTCTTATTTTAATAGATTTATGTCTATATCTCTTTCAAAAGTGATTCTCATACATGGGAAGTTTTTGCGTTGGATGGTGATATAGTATTGCCAATCAAAGAGTAAATCAACAAGGTATAATGTTATGATCTATGTATTTGGCTGGCTTCATGTGTTTCTGTGCCAGCCATTGCTGATGATTCACGATCATCTCTTAATCCTCCCAATTTGTGGCTTTGTTCTTTTGCTCTCTGAACTACTACTGGACAGTGAATGGGGGATCATATTTGATATGGTAGTGGCAGGATATCTCAGGTATTTCTTCTTGATAATGGAGATTATCTATTATGTACTTGCAATATAGATCACATCCATGTTTGATTAAGATTGAGATATTAATGTGATATAACTGTGTTACATTGCTGAAGTTAGAATGTTCAATGATAAATAGCATCAAAAGCATTTATTTGGGAAGCAGTATCCGCATCCTGGCGCAGTAGGTCCACACCTTTTTTTTTTTGGTAAATACAGTAGATCCACACCACTGGTTGAGTTTTATTGAAGCTGCACTCTTTGATACTGACCTGGAGTCCCAGACAGACTTGAGCCTGTGTATGCATGCCTAAAGCTCCATTTCTTATATTGCACACCATCCAGTGCAGTGAGCAAACCCCACTAACTATTCTCTACCTGTGCACGACCCATCTACACCGATCTTAACTCATGTTGGTGGTGGTGGTTTCCATCTTCTCTGTAGCCTGTAGCACATCCATTCCATTCTAAAAATGGCCTCCGTGAATCACTCCCATTTGCATAGGCCCCGCATCATGGATCTTAATTCACCGTTGCAAACTATGACCATAACATCTCAACTACTAGATGATCTCCAAACACAAGGGATGTGACTTTAGGCGTCACATTTACAAATAGGACAGAGAACTATCTGCCATCCCCCCAACCCTTTGAGCCCTATGCGATTATGACAAGCTTGCTAAAAGAGTGCATGTAGCCGATGAAGTCCTTTTAACCTTTCAA
>JAODPA010075033.1:0-28974 GCA_025585075.1 Nepenthes mirabilis
AAATTTATCTTCTCTTTAAAAAATTGGAACCCTCTTAACCTAATCTCCAACTTCTTGTGTTGCTTCTCTCTGTGATTTTCGTCACGATAACATCGTGAGGCTCAAGTGACCGATGCGTGAATCTAGCAGATACTGTCCAGATCTAACGGTGAAAAACAGCTGCGTTCAAAATGGACGGTTTCGATTCAACTAATTAGATTCTTTAGATTGAAAAAGGAGAGTTCCTACCACTTTAAATGGAGGAGAGAGTGAAACACCCAAAGGAATGGTATCTCTGTGTTGTCTCTTCAAGATCGATTTCCTTGGTTCTGAGTTCCGTCCTTTTCTTGTTCTACTTGTTAGAATTTGAGTAATTTTATGAATTATGTTTCTTAATGTTAACGTTCTTGTTGATTTTGTATGCATTATCCCTGTTCTTTTGTCTTGTTTTAGATAAGCGAAGCAGTCACTTATTTTGGAATTTTCGTTCATTTTTGCGGCGCCCTTGTTCCGATGTTTTCCGTTGTTGCGTGAAAGTTTTAGGTGTTGATTCGTGATACTGGCTATTCCTGTGTTGTGCGTGAAATTCGTAGGTGTTGATTTGCGATTCTGGCTTTTCTGGTGGTGTGCTTAAGACTCATTTCTTTGGGTTTTGCTTCGTGAGGGTGGGGTTTACTTCTTTCTTGAGTATATCTGGGTTTTTAATGGTGTTTAGGTTATGGAATAAATGTATTTTGTGATTATGCTGGTTTTGATTTTTTTTTTAGTTACTTTGAAAATCTATTGTCTAACATAATTACCTTCTCGATCGTGCCCATGGGAAAAATGGCATTGATGAAGGTAATTAGTGATTGATTAGATGAATGGATGGAGGCTGAATGACGAAAATGCATTTCCATTTGAGGATAATTCTTTGACATAAGATTTTATATTTGAAGTTGTTGGAATAAATGAAACTACTTGTCACACTAAATTGAGAATTAGTGTGAATGTTGTTCGATAAGTGCCTTTAGGAATCTCCTTTGAAATTGTTAAATGAAAATAATGAAGTAGTCATTAAGGAATATAATTCTAAGGAAGAAAAAAAAGAAGATATTTTTTTGTTCCATAACGATGATAATTACTAGTCTTTGCTATAGAGCAATGCTGTAAATTTGTTTTTAGATTTTATTGTTCTTATGCATATGTGGTGAACTATGCAAAAGTGAGGCGCTCATGTATATTTCTGGTGAACTATGAGTCCATAATTATTGTGACAAATATTATTTTGGTATTTTGTATTCTATTTTTAGCTTTAAAAATTGAAATTGATTACAATAGCATCTGTTATACAAATTTCACAAATAAGAGTCTCACTTCTATCAGGCTTGTGCCTAGGCCCCTGAAACCCTCTGCATCTTACACCTCTGATAACAATGGGTGTAGTGCATGAGGCTTCTCGCATTGAGAATGTTGGGAGGGTTATTTATACGCAACTTCACCCTACAATGCAGAACTGTTTCCATAGTTTGAAACTAAAAAAATAGTTTTTATTTTTTGAAAAAAGTTGTTGATTGAGAAGCCAAACTATTGCTTGCATAATTGTATGCTCGTTTTTTATTCTAAGAACTGTCAACTTCTGTTTATGCCTGATGTGTGACTGACTGCTGGAGAACATATAAAACCATCTCAATGTAGAGAGTAATAGAATATGCATTTTTCTTCAGTTATTAATTATTTTCATACCTTTAATTGTGTTTGGAAAATTAAAGAATTGTTCGCTTCTTCCTCATCACAATGTAGTTTTGTTTGTGTTGATAGGTCAACATGGGAATGAAGATCAAGGCTTTCGTGCCATCTCTGTTTGTTTTTGTTATTCTACTTCCGCTTGTCTTTTCCGATTCAAATAATGGATTACTTAGAATCGGACTTAAAAAGAAGATTTTTGATCAAAACAATCGGATTGCTGCACGACTTGAGACCAAAGAGGGGGAGGCACATAGGTCTTCTCTTCGAAAGTATTATCTCCATGGAAACCTTGGGGATCCTGAAGAAACTGATATTGTTGCACTAAAGAATTACATGGATGCTCAGTACTTTGGGGAGATTGGCATCGGTACTCCGCCTCAGAAGTTCACCGTTATCTTTGATACGGGAAGTTCTAATCTCTGGGTGCCGTCATCAAAGTGTTACTTCTCAGTTAGTTCTTACTCTTGTAATCTCAGAACTATATTGGATTATTTCTTCTTCTATCTAAGTTTGATGCTCTTGGAATTTGAATCAGGTCCCTTGTTATTTTCATGCCAAGTACAAGTCTAGCATCTCTAGTAGTTACAAGAAGAATGGTGAGTATTTCTTATCCAATGCTAACCAATTTTATTTTACAATTTGTCGCCTTCCCCCCTAAAATAACAAAGAAAAATCCTTACGTATGATTAAGCAGTGAGATTTATATACGATACCACCATTAATAGAAGGATTGTTAACTTCAACTATGGTGGCCATTGTGATTGTATGAAAAATCACAATGAAATAATATTATAAAAAATATGAATTAGAATATTCATCTACGAAGAAAATAATTTTCTTTTAATTTTCTCTTTTTCTTCTTTCCTTATAAATTTCCTTTCCTTCAAAATTTTCAAAATCCAAACACACCCTAAGTAGATAATAGATAATAATGCCTCTTGTATTGAAAAAAGAAACTTCCCAATAATTATCGGACAAAAAATACTACAGCGAAGACAATATGTTAAAAACCCATCAACAAAAAAGGAATATTCCCATGGGCAAAACAAAATATATATTGTCAATATGAAGAAATATCTTGGATACTACATGAGTGATGTGACGAGGGTTGAAGGTCATTTCATGAGGAATCAGCATGAAAAAAATTCTTCTACCACTCAGGAAAATCAGCTGATATTCATTATGGTACGGGAGCTATTTCCGGTTTCTTCAGTGAAGACAATGTACAAGTCGGTGACTTGGTCGTGAAGGCACAGGTAAGCCGCATCGACATCAACTCTATGCATGGTTGTTTTATGTGATAAGTGATTTGAAAATTGCAATTGATTGTGTTGCTCCACGTCTTAGGAATTCATTGAGGCAAGTCGAGAGCCGAGTGTGACATTTTTGGTTGCCAAATTTGATGGGATACTTGGACTTGGATTCCAGGAGATATCAGTTGGGAATGCTACTCCTGTGTGGTATGCATGTTGAATCCTTAAAATTTTAATGTTTCTTGATTGCCTGGCCTTTTGTTTAGTTGATAACATGGATAAAAATATCGGCATTAGTATTGATTACTACTATGTTGGTATCAGATATATTGAACAATACTTGTCGATATCAAATATATCAAACTTTTTTTAAGAAAAATGTAAGTTATTCAAAAATTATTGGCCAAATATTGGTTATATTGTTTGATATTTTGAATATCGACAGATATATTAAGATAATCTATATAACAACATATTGCGATATTGTCGAATTATTGACCGGTATGTATCAATATCAGGCCTGCCACCAATACAATTTTGTTAGTTTACAATTTTTGAAACATTTTTTCGTGAATCGAAACCTAGGGCACAATTATTGGCTCGAATGACAATATATCGTAATTTTGTCGTGATACTGTAAAATATCAGTACCTATGACACTGATATTTCATTCCATGGGTGGGGTCCTATGTGCTGCAGTGAGAGAGATTCATGTGTCTAAAATGGGATACTTGACTAATTCAGGTACAACATGGTTAACCAAGGACTTGTCAAAGAGGCAGTATTCTCATTTTGGCTTAACCGTAAAGTAGAGGAAGAAGAGGGTGGCGAAATTGTCTTTGGTGGGGTCGACCCAAATCACTTCAAGGGCACTCACTCATATGTTCCAGTGACTCATAAGGGCTATTGGCAGGTAAGTGTGGCGTATGATGACCTCTATTGACGAGTCTTTTGTGACCTATAGTGACTTCTTATTTGGTTACCTCTTTCTTGTTGGCAGTTTGATATGGGCGATGTTCTTATTGATGGTAAAGCAACCGGTATGTTCCTTTATCACCAATACCGATAGGTTGCATGGACAAAACTATCTGTATCAATATTGGTTGCGGCTGTATCGGTATCAGATATATGGGACAATATGTGTCGGTATTAGATATATTAAAAAAACTTTCTAAAAATCATAGAGTGATAGGACTATATTAGCCGATATTTTAAATATCAGTTAATATATATTACCAATAAGGGAATAAATTACGATATTATCGTGGTATTATAAAATATTGATATTGGGTGACTCGATACAATTATATATCGGTTGATATTTACTATACTGATATCGGACAACACATTGGTATCATTATATTGAGAAAAAATTTTGAAAATTGTAAGTGAAGGGGTTATATCGGCCGATATATTAATTATATTGGGCTATATATCACAATATATTATTGATAAGGAAATATATTGCGATATTATTATGATATTATCAAATGTTGGTATTGGGATGGCTCAATACCGATATATTTCGACTGATATTAATAATATTAGCCAATATTTACATTAGTTATGGTTTGTTACTAGGTGGAGAGCTATAGAAGTATTGACACTTCTCTTAGATTGCGTGTGTTAGTCACTAATACTTTGCCGACGCTATTCGACATGTGTCAAAGTATTTTATTGTTTTTCTTTTTGACTTCGGCACACTCCAACGTGCCTTGGACTTGTTGGATTGTTATTTTATTTTTAGAAAAATATAGTTCTATGTATAAATTGAAAAATAGTTTGAGCCATTTGGCAATTTAGAAATAATTTAAAAACTAAGCCTCATTGTATTATTCTTCACTATGTGAAATATGATATAGCATAACTTTTTATATTGGTTTGCATGCATACTACCTTTTCCTATGAATTTTAATTTTTTTGAATAAGGAAATAATGAATATGCATTTTGATAAATTATATTTTCATATTTATAAATAACTTACCCGGTGTTCATCTTTCTTAGATGGGTAGGATTAGAAACAGATACTCTGAAGGAAGATATAAATGGATTTGGTGGTTTTGGAGAATAGGCAAGAATGTCCAAGGTATTTTTATAGAGTGGTATTAAGAGTGACTCTTTAGTCATCCTCGATCCACACTAATGGGTGTCCCAAAATACTAATGGGTCTACATAAGAATTGCATGCCACATCACACGGGAAAGTGCCAAGGGGGGATAAAGGGTGTTCTGAAACAATCTCTTCTCTCTATGATACTGGTGGCGTTGCATTGTTCTTCAGGGTACTGTGAGGGTGGGTGTTCAGCTATTGCAGATTCTGGAACTTCTTTGCTGGCAGGACCAACGGTATTTCCTCTCTAATGCAATTTATCTGCATGCATAGAGAACTCACGTCCATGCCTTTTGCCTATATTCTCTGCATGCATAGAGAACTCACGTCCATGCCTTTTGCCTATATTCATGGTTTTTGCAAATATATAATAGGTTGAAGACTATGATAGCAAATTATGAAAATATTGGTACCGGTTATGACCGTATCGATATCGGTCATATTAAATTATATATATATATATGTATGTATTGAGGGTATCGGATTCAAAATTTTTTCCGAAGACTACTATTCCAGATAAATATACAATTATGACTTGCTCCCAAGTATCATAGGAAAAAGCGACAAACCAACAATACAATTAGACCACCAATCCCACATAAACCAACCACATATATTACCAAATAATAAAATAACCCAACTGATCCCTTGACAGTACCATATACCGACATCCGTCCATCTCACAACACCCCAAAATACAACCAATACATTTACAAGCCGAATATAAAACTAAAACTCACCAAATGTAGTGAGACTTCAATTCAATCTGCATTCAAATTTCCTGTAATGTATCCGAAGTCCACAAATCTAAAAGGATAACAGGAAATGAAAATGTGAGCCGAAAGTTTAGCAAATATAATATATAAAAACAATGCGTTCAAAATCAGGAGGGTCGATAAATATATACAAAACGTGTAAAATCACAATCCAAAAGTCCATCAATAAAAGTTCGAATATGGTATCGTTTTCAAAAGTATATTCCAAAACGAAGGTCAAATTTCCAATTGCACGAGACCAACAGAATTTCAATTGTGGATAAAATATGCAAATCTCAATCAAAATCTCAAATACCAATCAGTGCAGATCGAAAGTCCAAAATATATACAAATCGGAGAACCAAAGACCAAAAGGCTAATTTGAGGAAAGGTTACATATATTTCCGATAACTTTAGGCTAAAAGCTACTATTTAAACTCATAAGCGGACCGTTTACATATTATTTCTTATAGATATGACCAAATGTCATTTTTTTTTTTTTTTTGCCACTTGTGGATGATAGGTGCACTCCTTAAAACTATCTGATATATTAGGACGTCTGAATATATTAGTTATAATCAATTCCTTACAATAACTCTCATAAAACACAATCGGGGAGGGTCTTTATGACACATATAACAAAGCTTTACCTGTTTGGCGGAAAAGGTTGAAGCTTTCGCTTAGGAAGGTCAAATCACAAAGTTTTCTCCTCAAGAAAGGTCACATATCGAATTACATAACAAATATAGAGCCCATCCCGAAACAATAATGCATTGATTCCACATGTACGGCTCATATGCAAGTTTTTATGACTTTTTTTTTTTAACAGATGTACTGATACATAAATATAACATCTCAAAATATTTACTCATTTTTTTGACAAAACAAGTAAAACCTTTAATATTAGCAAAATCAAAGCAAAATCTCAAAACAACCGGTAGAAGGGACATGTATGCAAGATGGAATCAAATAGGGTAACTAAACTAACATGCATGTACATTAAAACCAGCAAATATTAGCAAAAATAATCGAAAATAGAAATAGATGAAGGATAGAGTGTAAGGATATTTGTCTCAACCTCCAACAAAACAGATCAGATTAAAGGATGCTTTGAACTATCTCTTCTTCCTTTTTTCTCTCTTCCTTCTCCTTCTCTTTCTCTCTCCTTTCTTTTCATTCCCAAGCGAAATGACCGAACATGTGCTGCTCTTTATATAAGCGCATTGGTGCACAAGAGCCGCTCAAGCGCATGTCAAGTGCTATGCCCAAACTCTGCTAGGGCACGAGCACTGCCTTAGGCGTGCCTCGAGCGAGACCCGCATGGGAATCAGCGCTCAAGTATCGCCTCAGGCGCTTCTCGGGCGCGCCACAATCTAGAAAGCGCTCACAGGTTCACATCAAGCGTGTCTCAGGCGCCACTCTACTTCCTTGCTCCAAATGCCCGTCAAATTCCATATTACACAATTATTTATGATATATCTAAAGTAAACAGTTAACATTAAATTAAATCAGATGATTACTGGATATTACATTTGTGATATTATTTTTGGTGAAAATACAGCGAAAATTGACTGATTCTTTAGAGATTAATGAGTTTTGTTGGATCTGCAGGTTGATTAAAAAATTTGAGTTAATTTAATAATATAGTTATATATTATCCTAAAATCCTCGTATTTTCACTCTATAAAGGGGATATCTGGATCAATTATTCTGTGTATTTATTTTAAGTTGATGGGTTTTACAGGTGTCACCAGAGAAAATCTGCTCCCAAATTGGATTGTGCACCTTCGATGGCACTCATGGTGTTAGGTTAGCTGATTGAATTTCTGAAATTCTTGCCATTTCTCCTCATCGATTCATCAATTATGAGATGAAATTTCTGTTCCTTTTACAGCATCGGGATCAAAAGTGTAGTAGATAAGGAGAACAATGGGAAATCATCTGGCGTATTGCGTGATGCTTTATGCCCTGCGTGTGAGATGGCGGTCGTCTGGATGAAGTCTCAGCTGGAGCAAAATCAAACTCAGAATCTCATATTGAATTATGTAAACGACGTATGTGCTCTCTTTCTGTGAATCAGAAGTTGACCTGAATTTCTGTGAATGTGTTTGCTGTTTTTTGCTGAAATCTCTCGAACTATGCAGCTGTGTGATCGGCTGCCGAGCCCCATGGGAGAATCAGCTGTCGATTGTGCTCGCATTTCTTCTTTGGCTACTGTTTCCTTCACAATCGGCGGCAAAGTGTTTGATCTGAGACCAGAGCAGGTATGGCTGTCAATAGTATTTTAATGTCACCATTTTCTTTGACATTTCAACTATCCAGCGAACTACAAATACAGTACTGTATGGTCCTTTTGGTGGGCTGTTTCATCTAACAATCAGAATTAAAAAGATTCAATTTTTACAATTTATTTTTTAATTTTTAATTCTAATAGTTAAATAAATATGAGTCAGACTCCAAAAATCATAACAGTTCTTCAATAAATACCTTCATTTGCAAAAATTTGTTGCATAATTTCCTGATGAGGTGCTGAACTAAAATGCAAGATTTTTGGGAATACCTTTTAGTTATCTTTGGGAAATCCTTTGGTAATGTGACGTTTATCTATCCATTTGTTATTGTATGGACCTGTTAGTTTGGATGGATGAATGAGATATCACATCATCAAAGATGTCTCAAATGTCTCCTTGACATCATTCAAACGACCATTGTTTCATAAGAGGCGCCAACACTTCTCTTAGGATAGCATGTTGTTATAGAACATTGTTTATTACTGGTATTACTGACTCTTATGAAATATAGCATGTTGCGATTTTGTCACTGTATCAAGAGACCCGATACACGGATCCATATTTATTCCATAATTTTTACCCATTCTATACATTGTTCTTCTTGTTCCGAGCTGTCTTGGGGCCATTATCGTACCAACCCCGGCTCATGCATGTTGAATATGTTAAATCTTGATCGGTGAAACTCACTCTGTTTTTTAAAGTTCAGACTAACATTGACTCAAATTGATGTGAAGATACAATCCACAATTCGAAAAAGATGGAAAGAAAATTGATTATTTTGCCATTTGTCAACAGCTGAGGACCTTTAATACTGTTAATTTACTTCTAGTCTTTCATAAGTGAGAGAGCATCATGGTGTTTGGATACTGATTGATATGTGTGCCTTTCTTCATTGACCTAAAACACAATTCGGAGAGAAATAATTTCTGAATACCCTTTAGTTATTTTCGGGATATCATCGGATGATGTGGTATGTAGTCATCTATCTATTTCTGTACAGACCCGTTAGTGTGGAGAACAGATAGATAAATAGATAAGATATCATATCATCAAGAGTCTTCCAAAGATGGCGTAAGTGCATCCCCTAATGCCATTCTAATTAGAATTTGTAGCTGCCAATATTTTTCAAACGGCCTCTTAATAATGTGACGATTCATCCATTCATCTATATTAACTAGCCTATGTAAGAATAATAATGACCAGGCACCTTATCATTTAAAAGATTTCTAAATATGTCTCCGGACATTTCTACTTTCATATTGATATTAACAATTTTTCTCGATTTTGATCGACAGTACATACTCCGAGTCGGCGAGGGGCCGGCAGCTCAGTGCATTAGCGGGTTTACTGCTATGGATATCCCCCCGCCTCGTGGACCACTATGGTACCGTATACTTTCTCATCTCGGCTCGGCAATTCTTGTTTTTTTTTTGAAGAGTTCGGTTTAAAAGATAATGGAGATTCGAGTCTTACTCCATTATCTTTTGCTGGTTATTAGTCTTATAAAAGAAAAATAATTGCTTGAGTATATCAAATACTTCCGGGTCGGATTTTGGTTGAATAAAAAAATTCAACAAATGAGATTCAAAATAGAAAAAAATTTATTTAAATAATAATTTTTAAAGTTTTTTTATTATTTAATTGAATATTTAATAGATATTAATATTGTTGGAAAAACTTATAAAAATGATGCAGGATATTGGGGGACATTTTCATGGGACGGTATCACACCGTGTATATGTTATCTTGATATTAACTTTTTATATTATAAAGATAATCTTAGGCATCGAGATGATAAAAAAAACATAATATTTAAAAGGACGGCAGAGAGAATACAAGAGTCTTTTAAAAGAAGAACAGCTCAATAGGTAATTTTTGGAAGATTTCACTTTTTCTTTGTGAAAATTATCAAACATACCTGGGTGGGAGAATTCATTAGTCCATGATGATGATTTCACTTTAGGATTCAATGTTATTTTAAAGGTTAAAAATACAAATATTAGGCCATCATCTCCCTCATATATCCAAAAAGTGTGTGCTCACCTACTCTGAATCTCAAGAATAGTGGGATAAATTTGTGTATATCTAATTCTTTCTAAAATTTTTAAGGTGAAAATCCTGTATATTAGGGTACCATTCTTAGAGGTTCATTACACCTTAAATTGTATATATTGAGCTGGATCATTTCCTTGTAAGTCTTGTGCCTATCATATATACACAATTTTGATTCATTGCCCGATTGCATGAATGTTTGCCCAAAGTATACTCAAGTAAATGAATCTTCATTGAGAAGTGAAAACGATACCTAATATATACATGACAGGCACATGTTTGTGTTTGGGACAACATTGACGTGCCTGAATGGAGTAGATGTGCCGCTTCCGGCAACTTTTGACGAGACTGAGGCCCAATGCATGCTTATTACGCGCTCATGCACCCGATGTGATTTTGCCTTAATATTCAAATGCAAAAACTAGCGTTCAAATGCCAACTCCGAATATAAATACCCACATAATTTTAAGGACATTTACTATGAGTATTTAAAACACCTTTTGGCCGCCAAGTAGAGAGAGAAGAAGACAAAGTTTCTCGTAAATCGTTTGGACTCTAAATCTTATTACGACTTTTACCGTCATTCGATATGTTATTCTATTTCTAGTTTGGACATTTTACTGGTAATTCCCTTTTAGTTTTTTATCTTTTATTATATTTATTTTTGTTTACAAATATTATAATAAAACCAAATAAGATATTTACAAGTTTGTATAACCATACCAATAATTACAATTAATTTTACACGAATCTAAAATCCTATTATTTTATCCTTCATTAATAGATTCCCATCAAAAATTTTGTATATCTCACTTTTACTCATTATTTTGATTGTGTTATGATTATTTATGATTTACCGTGTCTCCTCACGATTTTAGCCAATATTTCCTATTTCAATCCATTTAGAGATTTGTTCTTGATTTGGCTCAGAACCTTGATGCCTTGGGCCCAATAGTGTTGGCTGAAGAGGGGGGGGGGGGGGGTAGCTCACTTTTTCCTCTCCCCCATGTCCCTGAAGCGAGCATGACATGACCTCCACTATCTTGAAACAATGTCAAAGGACTTCACAAACCAAACTAGTTAAACACCTACAAATTATTCACACAAATGATTCTTGCTCATTGGTCTATCAACTAGCAGAACGTCCCAAATGAACAAACCTTTTTAAAAGTGTTCATCTCATCTCAACTTCTGCACGTACTGCTACCATTTCATGGCTCTAATTCATTTTTTTTCAAAGTAATTCATGAATCTATGATGATTCCTCGCCATTTTCATATCATAACTACCACTAATTTAGTAACTAAAACCACTTTGCTAATTTAGTAATTCGTGACATAATATCATCCGTCAAATATCAAATGGAAGGTCGGGATGAAGGTAATTAGACATTGTCCCATTACCGCCCAATTGACTACGATCTCAACCCCTAAATATGCCAGGTAAACAGTTTTTTTCTAAGAAAACAGATAAAACATTTGGGTAGATTATAAGCAACACAATTATAATGCCTCCTCTTCTCTTATTCTTAAGATTAATTTTATTTTTCTCCCTGTTTCTAACCCAGAGAAGTTCTCCAACGCCACATGCTTTAACACCCGCTTATGGAACACCATCTGATAAAAGCCTCTTTTAAGTCATCATCAACTAAGACATCACAACAGCAAAGCTAAAAGAATCGACCTACATTGGCTAATACGTATATTAAAAAGGTACATCGACCATAAGCCTGTCTCATTTATGGGCATACTATATTATCTCATTTAGATCACAATGGCAAGTTGTAATGAGGGTTCACCAGGCAAAATAGTTATAATCATGCCCCCTCAACGGCAATACAATAAATCACAAAATACAGAGCTGCATATACCAAGTTACCTCCTAGCAAAAAGTTTGCTAGTTTGATGCAATGGGCATCTCGTGACCAGCAAACAAATTTCTGCATCTAGGATGCCGGGCCTTGGAATATTGTCACCAAACATCTTTGCTTCCGCTGAATTAGCTTCACCCGATATTACTCGGTATATCATTATTTCCTCCTGAATCACCCTGGCAATAGAAGGATTTACCTTCAGGAGGAGGCGAAAGCTTAGTTCAGTTCACAGTTGCCACGCTAATTTCAATGATTGGAACTTTGAGGAATACGGAATGAACCTCCAGCATAAAGCATCCGGTAAACAGGTCGTATTCTAATAGTCAGAACAATGCCTAATAAGGTTCCCAAACCACACATGCAAGCCAGGACCAGGAATGTAAGCCTAAAGCAGGCGGCCCCATAGCAGGAGGACCCACCTTGCTTGGAAGCTTCTGCATCATATACATCGCCTGCAAGCCAGGCTGAGAAGAAGATTGCACCGACAGGATTGCCCAGTAGAATAAAGTTGTAAATTACACCAAAATGTTTCAGGCCAAATAGCTCGGAAGCAGTCGGAATCATTATAGCAAACTGAACTCCATAGCAGATCCCAAGCAATGCAGTTGCAGCATATAGCGTGCCACTAGCAGCTGACGCATAAAGAAGGAAAGCTGCTACCATAATTACTTGAGTAACTGACATCCAGATTGTCCGAGGAATTGTTTTTGACCTGAAATAAAGGTAATTTTGTGGCTTTTTGCTTTAGGAGCTGAAAAGGGGGAGAAAAATGATAACTTAGTAACCCGGTTAGGGATACATTAAGTAAAAGACCGCTTGCTTACCATAACAAAGACCAAAGTGCGAATCCCTTTTGCATTGTGTATGAATTTCCTTATCGCCCCCCCGCCCCCCCAAAAAAAATGGACAAAGCAGCAAGTGGACAAAGCACAAGTTCAAGATCTGTTTGCAAATTGAGATAATGGCACTTAGAAATATTACAAAAAGTGATAAAAGATGGAAGTTCTGAAAATAATCAGTCCTCGGCACAGAATGTGGGGCTTCTTCATGCCATTTCAGCATTAACAGTCAAAATATTGTCCTCAAGGACAATAAAGCGTACAGGTAAAATGATGATTTGGGAGTTATTCCGTATGATGAACATGTGGAGTTGAATAATACCAAAGGTACAGCTGAAGATTCTCAAAACACATAGCAGCAGGCAAAAACTGAGATTTGTCACATTTCAGTAAAGCACATAGTACTCACCTCACAAAATGTTCAGAAACAGCCCCTCCACTCAAACGGCCCAGAAAATTGCAAAAGCTGAACACAGACAGCAATATGGTCGTATCATCAACACCTTGGGCATAACCTATCTGTGCCAAATTGTTGAGAACAGTGACTCCAGAACCAACTCCTAGAAAATACACCATCCAAAGAAGCCAGAAGTCAGCCTTTATAACTGCTTCACGAAACTTGAAATCCTCCCCTCTCCTGGGTCTCCTTTTCTCCCTCACAGCACCCTCTCCCAGAGCCAGAAGAGTTTCTATATCAGAAGAATCTTCATTTTCCTGCAAACTCAAAAGATATGAAGCTGATGAAGATGGTGTCAACAAGGGCTCGGTTGGATTTGATTCTCCTTCATCTGAAGCCAACTGGTCTGAAGAATTGACTGGTTGAACAAATTTTTTGGAATTGGTAGGGAAAATTGTCATTTTAATCGGGATTGCAAGAGGAGACATCATGAATACTACCATTATAGCAACAAATGTGTAGGAAATTGCTTTGCTCAAAGTAAGAACATCATCCAGTATCGTAGTTGTGAGAAGATATATGCCAAGAACAACACTTGCCCCTTGTGTGAAAAGGAAATGTCCATGCTCATAAGAGTTTTCCACAGTTGCCGGGGTACAAGGCCGAATAAAGTACATCATTGCAAGACATATGATTGGAAGTCCAATAGTTAGAAAAAGTAATAGCTCCGAAGCAGAATTATTAAGCACCATACTGAATATCTCTGTATATACTGCAGCACTTAGACCAACATAGCCCTTTAGAAGGCCAGCTACAGTGCCCCTGCTCAGAGGGAAGTTCCTCATGTTGGTCACAAGGACAGCTGTGCCAAACCATGCATTGCTATTAGTGGCGATACAAAGTGCAAGCCACAACTGCCACGACATGAAATTAAGGCACGTTAACTATGAAACAAGGTGTTTAAGTTGCAAATGCAGAGCTCGAAGTGTACAACTGATATAAGACTCCAAAAGCAATGATAAATAAAAGGCTAAAACCCAACAAAGGAATAAGGCGTGGAGCAGTAAATAGGGAAGACAATGGGGAATAAGGGACCTCTCTATATACATCTGGTTACAAAATTATCCATTATTGATCACTAGTGTCGTTACAACTTACACCGTATTGTTGGACTCTGATTCCTCAGGAATATTCGCCATGTCATCTTTAGACCCATGAATTGATAAAAGGTGCTAGTTCGTGTCAGTGTGTTTGTAGAATGACTACACAAAACATCAATGGCATCATGATCACAATATTAAAAATTTAATTTCTGAATTGTAACTTTTTCTGTATGTTCTTAAACATTCTGAAAATCAAGGGCAGCTTGGTATTTGACTACACACTTGCTTAAGCCAATGAGTTGGGTTCAACTGCCAGACTACTCCCCCCACCCCATGCCGCTGCTTTAGCATTCAGTGTTAACTTCACAACTTTAAGTTCCTTGTCATGATTTTCATGCTTCATGACAATACAATATCGCAAGCAAACTTGTGTGGACAGTATCCAATTCCTTTTCCTCTAGTTTTATCTTTGGCAAGCCGTGGAGACAATCCTGTTCATTCAGAAAAAAATCAAAGAATGAATGGGTGAATTCACAATAAAAGCAACACGTCTATGCCATGACACCACACCTAGTGTCAATTGTCTCACCAATGTGAAGCCTTGCTAGTACACAGAAATACACCGCTAAGTACCCAAATAGTGATGTCAAAGACACCTGCCACAGATGTTCAAGCAGGCAGATCTGCTGAAGAGGCAACACCATCTCTTTGGGTTCTTAAAGTAGACCTTTTATTCTCTTTTGGGACTTTGTGACTTCATTTACCACTCAATGAACCTTACAAAATGCAAACTTAATGTAATTATTACTGAATCTATCAAGCTCCAATAATGATGATAGGCCATTTCCAGTCATTCTAAACCTAGTTCTACCTATCAAATCCAAGGATAGGTTATTAACCTTTAGACGACAAGTTGTCTTTGGATTTTTGTTTACTCTAGGGACATATAGAGGGGGAATTGGTACCTTCGGGATTGATTCTTGATTACTTCCATTTTTTTCATGCTACCATTCTGTATTAGATATTTTTCCTCTGTGGATCAAATTGCTGATGTCAAAGCACTTCCTTTATCTTCGTGACAAGCTCCCTGCTGCAACCCATTGCTTCTCTTTTTTTGGGGGTTGGGGTGGGAGGCATAAGAACTAGACGCTAGTATGGCTGCACTACATGGAATTAATTTCCATTTTGTGTTGGCCTTATCTCTCTTTCCATATCAAGTCCCATGGAATAGATCCTGTATGTTTGGATATTATTTTTGTGAATATCTCATCTTGTTGTAGACAGTCTCAATGGCCTACTAAATGTATAATAGGAAAGGGAATAGAGAAAAAAGAGAATCAGAAATTACATAAGAAAGAAAAACAATCACAATTTTTTAGAGAAGTATTAAAAGTTTTACTACAATGAATAAAATGGGCCATTTAAAAAAAACGATCTATAATGATAAAATTTGAGTCATACTTTTTAGGGGTACGTGGGAATTCTAAAACAAAATCCATACTCATGTCCTGTTAGGGACAACTAGGTACAAGTAAAGGGGTATAAAGCCCAATATTTTGATTATTGTGCTTTACTAGTTGGCATATTCGATAAGTATTGATTATGTTAACCACATCTTTCTTCAAACTAAGCTTGTAAAACTGTAGTTCAACCTCTTCTATTATTTTATCACATCTAAAATCGCCAAATAGGCCACTGGCATGAACCTCCCAAATTAAGAAACCTTGAACAGATATCCAAAGAATGCAAAGTTTATTTACTTGAAAAAAATATCCATCTTGAGCGCAAAAAGCCTCTATGGTGTCCAGTTGTTCGTTCTACATAGCTAGGAAGATCTTGCTAAATTCATGACAAAACTCGTATTCTTCATTAAGTCTTTCAAATTCAACAATCTTAACATGAATAACAGATAACAAGGAAATTCAACGGCTCAAGACATTTGCCATTTGGTTCTCGATGCCTTTTTTATATTTTAAGATAAAAGAATAAGCTTGTAAATATTCAACCCATCAACCATGCCTATTATTCAATTTCTTTTGGGAGTTAAGAAAACAAAGAGCTTCATGGTCAAAGTAAAGGGACAAGCTACTGAGATAACAATTAATGATGCCAGTAACGTAAGACCTGTACCACTACATATAACCTCTTATCATTAGTAGAGTACTGTTACTAGGCATTATTCAACTTTTCACTAAAGTAGGCAACATAATGGCATTCTTGGTTAAGTACTCCTTCTATTCCAATACCCGATACATCACACTCTACATCAAATATCTTGGAGAAGTCAGAAACCCACATGACCAGAGCTGTTGTCATCGTTTCTTTCATACTCTTAAAGGCTTTAGCACTGTCAAGAGACCAATTAATTTCACTTTTCTTCATATACTCAATGAAGGGAGCTATAATTGTGCTAAACCTTTCAATAAATCGACAATAAAAAATAGCTAAATGTGTGGATTTGAGTTCAGGCCAATTTACAATTACCCAGACATTTGCAGAGTCACTACAAACACCATCAGAGGAAATGATGAAGCCCAAGAAAGGAACTCTGTCTGAAAAGAAGGGACAATTCTTAAAATTGGCAAATAGGTTCTCCTTCCTGAGGGTAGGGTAGACTTGTATAAGATGGTCTAAGTGTTGTTCCTTAGTCTTATTATAAATAAGGATATTATCAAAATAAATAAATAGAAATTGTCCATGAAAGGGCGTAAAGCCTAAGTCATGGCCATTATAAAGATACTAACTGTATTAAACAGCCCAAAAGGCATGACCAACCACTCATAAATATCGTTCTTTTTCTTGAAAGTTATCTTCCATTCATCCCCTGGATGAATCCTTAGGGGTAACCACTCTTTAAATATATTTTAGAGAAAATTTTGACACCAACCATTACATTCAACATATCATTAAGCCCAGGGATGGAAAAACAATACTTCACAATGATTTTGTTAATAGCTCTACCATTTACACACATCCTTCATTATCCATCTTTCTTAGGTGTTAAGAGCTCTACCATTTACACACATCCTTCATTATCCATCTTTCTTAGGTGTTAAGAGAGCAGGCATCACACATGGACTCAAGCTCTCTCGAATGAATCCCTTATAAAGAAGTTCCTCAACTTGACTCTGAAACTCAATATGCTTGCGAGATTTATCCTACAATGAGATAAATTTAGGAAAGACAAGCCCGAGATAAAGTCAATGGCATATTAAATGTCACATAAATGCGGTAAATGATTAAGGAGATCCTGGGGAAAGATATCTTGAAAGTTTTGTAAAACCTGATGGGCGTCACCGAATATTAATTCGAGAGAATTCAAAAGGATTTCAAGAACAATAATAGCAAATACAACAGACTCACTTACAACTATACGTTTAAATGTTGTATGGCCAATAATATAATCTTTTAGCCCCTACCATATCATTTCTTTTATTATAAATCACAGGTTTTGGGAGTAAATGATGGTAATAAATTTTCTTACCCTTGTGAACAAACGAATAACGACCTTAAATTGTTGCAACTAAATCATATAGCTAAGGTCACCCTAAAATAACATTACCCATATCCATTAGAATGATATCACACCATATATGATTCTTATACTCTAAAAATTAAATCGGTACAAGACAACATTCGTTAAATGTTATAGATGATGTATCAATTCAAGAGACACTATATGGATTAGACAACATTCGTTAAATGTTGAACAACTTTCAATCCATGACGAGAAATAATATTAGTTAAGACAATATTGGCGCAACTACCACTATCCACAATGATCTTATAGGTATTCGCATTCACTTTGATATAAGTATAAAAGATAGTGTAATGCGGCCAATTATCAACCTCTTTAAATTAGGTCAAGATATATCACGCAACACCCAAAAATGACGTGCTGAGGGAAGAACAAGAACCTAGGCTAGAGGAAATAGTCTTGATTCGGTCCAAGAAGTATCATAATCATTACCATCCAAGTCATCAAACTCTTAACTTATGTTTATATACTTATTCTTCAATAGGTTCCTTCTTGTTTACTCCGTCTTGCCCTTCAATAAGTAAGGCTCTACAAGAACCTTTTGAAGAAATATGTCCAAAAGAATTTCTTCTCGGAACTTTAATACCCTCTCTTCTAATATCCTCCATAAAGGAAATTATCAATGGAGGAAGTCCTATGATAGATTTCAAATTTGTGGTTGAGGCATTCCATATTAAGGGATAATTTTAACCATGTTTTCCATAAGGTGCTCTTATAACTAACTTATAGTCTCAGACCAAGTTATACGTATGATCCAAAGTGGTAACACCCTGAAAGATAAGCTCTCTCCT
This sequence comes from Nepenthes mirabilis, assembly GCA_025585075.1. Taxonomy (NCBI): domain Eukaryota; kingdom Viridiplantae; phylum Streptophyta; class Magnoliopsida; order Caryophyllales; family Nepenthaceae; genus Nepenthes; species Nepenthes mirabilis. Next base: position 18,710 of record JAODPA010075033.1, read on the forward strand.
AAGGTTTTCATGTAGTCATTGCCAAAATCTATTCAACGTAATAGCATCATTGTCAATTATATGACATCTCATTCGAAATTTATCAAATTGAATCATATACTCAACCACGGACTGATTAACTAGTCGAATTCCATTGATCTAATAAGTTACTACTATATGATTGGGGTAAGTATTTCTCCCAAAAGTGTCATTTCATCTCGGCCCAACTGTTTATAGGAACTGCTTGACGCCTAATAAGAAAATCCCCAACACTTTTCCAAAATTTGAGCATTTTCAGTCAATTTAATATTAACAAATTGAACTCTTTTATCTTTAGACATGATGTACTAGTTAAATAATTAATCCATATCACAGACCGATTGAGTAAAAACTCAAGGGTCTAAGCAATCATAAAAAATAGGGGTGTCTAATTTGATATTTCTAAAGAGTTGTTCATCCCTATCCCACTCTCAATTGTTATGTCGAGGCCCGTAGTCACATCTATGAAGTGGTCAACCATCTTGCCAACGTCAGTGTTACTATTACGGGACACATCAGAATTATCAGTATCAGACAATTGAGGTCCTATTTCTAAAGTGGTAATTTGATTGACTAAATCCAAATTCATCTGATTGGTGGTAGACAAGTCAGCTTGAATGGCCATCATATGAGTTTGCAATCGTTATTAACTAGTAACTAATTGAGCTAACTGTTGACTTAATATTTCAAACTGATTAAAATCCATGATTAGGTCGACAGAGTTGTGAAAAATAATACGATCATTATGCAAGTGCATGCACAACAATATGACTAATAGGATTGAAATCAATAAACAATTAGAGTAATTGAATGAGTATATAAACATGAGCCAATATTTATTTATATTTTTTTGGAGAATTCATATGGTTTAAATAATGTAGACAAATATTACTAATTCATTAAAATAATAAACCAATGATCAATTACAATGCTATTATATATCTACTATAAAGATAGTTGTTAGAGGTAAAATAGATAAAGGAGAAGGGCAATTTTGTTTTGTTTTTTTTTTAAGGTTTCNTAAAATAACATTTTACTAATTTTTAATTTTAGAATATTCGCAATGTCTGCATCACATATGTATACATATACATATGTATGTATGTATAGTGGAATTGTGGCCTCTGAATCAAAACAAGCGACATTATTATTTTTTTGAGTTTTATTTCATGGAGGTGATAAGAGAAGAGATACTGTTTTAGAAATAAAAAATCGGAGTAAAATAATAAAACATGATTTAGAAATTCTTATGCTTTCAAAAACTGTTGATTTACATTATGCAGAATGGTGCAAATGATTCAGATCACCCACCCTATTCAATGACTTAGGGATTTTTTGTTGTGGCTGTTGTAGCTCCCAATTCAGCTAGTAATGAGTGCCCATTGCCCAATAAAAAAATTTCCATTAAGCAAAACTACTGAGTGCTCAATTCAGTTGGCACGTTCTTTGCTTGATTAGTTCACAGTGTACCATCTTGGCTTTGACTTCTTTTTCCTAAGAACCACAGCTAGAATGGCTTTTGACAACTGACAAGCACCCAATGACCTGTCGGATGTTCTGGGTTTTGGGCAGCCCTACTTATTTACTCATGCTTCTATAGGTCTCAGAACAACCTAGACTAATTATGGGTGATTTTGACTACTTTTCGTATTTTCAATGTTGAAGTTTGGATATCCCACTTGAATTGGCAGCAAATCATTTGCCAATGTTTATTCAAGTGAAAAATGAATTTTATCTAAAGTTCTTTATTCTTCTTTCTTCCAAAATGAGTTGGCATTCTCAGTAGATTATACTTGAAAAAAGCATATAAGGCAAAAATCTTCACTATGATTGGCGATCACTGGGTGTTTAATCACCTTAACCATGAAAGTTATCAGCATATTTGTTACTTCAAGATTTGCATGCAAAAGAAGAGAATGGGAGCTCTTTTTGCAAAAGAACGATGTGTGGCTCGCATGAGAGTCCACGAACTTGCACTATTCGAGAAGATCAAAGCAGAGAAAGATAGACAAAGAAGGACTTTGATAGATAAAAGAACAAACTCAACAAAAAACACAAGGCTACTGCACTATAGATAACAACATATGATTTGAAGATCAGAAGGAATTTATTTTATAATTTTTTGACAACATTCTACTCAATAATTTATTTTTTTATGTTAGTTAGGCATATAATAAGAATTTCAAAAATAATCAATAAACAGCCTGTCAGAGATCCAAATGGATGACTCAAGTTCAAATTTCATATTCCACTGAAAAAAATATTTTAATTTGTTGCCCAAACAAAAATTGCAGCAATATAAAACCAATATCTCAACACAAACCCTTTAGCCCCACTAAGTGGAGTCAATTATAAGAACCTACTATTCCACTGGACTTAGTCCAAGATCTTCTAAGAGTTTAATTAATTTAACATCATTTCTATTCTTGGTCTACCCTTCCCTCTCTTCTCGCCTACAGTCTCAAGCTATACCATTTCTCACCAACATTTCACTAGACCTACAATATAATTGTCTAAACCACTTTAATCACCATTCTCATATTTTTTCTTCTATAGAAATCACACCCAATATTCTCTAATATAGTGACCTCACTTATATATCTTAGCATTCTTATCTCCACCATACTTAACTTTTTTACATGTTTTGCAAGCATCAAGCAGTCTGGTATACAATCCATAGAGAGTCTAATAGAGTCATATAACACTAACAAATTTCACAACAGAGATCATATTCAGCTAGTGTGACCATGATGGACGTAATGAAATAAGATTTGAATGGATCAAAGCTCCCAGTTCTTCAGAGTAAAATATAGTAGCGATCAGGAGGATGAGACCGAATCTGCAATGAAATGCCATTTTCAACTGTTCTTAATTTGAATCCCCCCCCCCCCTTTTTTTTGGTTGCATTTGATATCGTTTCAATTAAGGGACCACAAACAACAGAGGATGGACTCATTCGATAGTTCCAAACAAACAATTGAATCACGTGATTTCACAAGAAGATCCGATCTTAATTCCATATTAATCTGCTCGAAATTGCACAACGATATCCCCAAAAGCAATCAGATCCACAATGGGCACCAAATAGTGAATCATAAAATTTGATCAAATCTTCGTTGCAGGCAAACCCTTTCGAAATCACTCGATAAAAGTCCCAAAACGGCAGTCAGACCCACAAATGGACGCCAAATAATAATCAAATAACTTGATTTTAGAAGCAAGAACCCGATAAGAGTAATATAGATGGTCAAATTTAAGAAACATGAGAGACATTACCAGTATAAATGGCAAGTTCTGTACGGTCTGACTAACAGCAAGCCAGAGAACGCCATATCCCAAAAAACAAGCCAAGACACCGACAGAGAGAACCATCCACGGCGGGAACTTGTTACAAGCGATTCCAGGCAAAATTCCGACGTTCTCGCCGACGTCACAGGCCACCCCAAGAATTGTTAACTGCTGCTGATTAAAACCCAGAACTGATTTGAGAGCAGAAGAGTAAAGAGGGAAGTTGTAGGCACTGCCAGCAGCAAATTGAACCCATACAGCAGCTGCTAGACCAATCCATGGTGGTCTACTGCCTGCTTTTAGCACTTGCTGTGGCATCTTTCGGAGGTTTCTTGCAAAGTGTACGTCACGGTATGGAAATGGTGATGATTCCCTGTTTTTTTATAGAGAGTACATACAACTAAGATCAAAACCAGATAGATCAAGAGTCACCTACCCCAACAAAAGACAGATCAAATGTCGAGAAACGCGATGATTGGCGGGATTTCAATGATGCTGCACAGGGACTGGATTGATTTTTTCTTTAGAACTATTTGACTGCGGGATTTCTCTCCCCCCCTCCCCCCTAAAAATAAAAACAATTACGCAAAATTATCACTTTACTATCGATTTTTTTCTGTAAAAAAAAAAAAGAAATATTTACAATTATAGCAAGCTACGCAATTCTTAACTTCTAGTCGTATGCATAGCATTATCGAATTCAATTTTTCACAAATTTGTTAGTGCAATGAATCTTTGATGCATTTGTATAAATTTTTAGAATCAATATCAGATTTGATTTGAGTTTAGTTATTTAATTTAATCTAAAGTATTATACAGTCAATTTGATTTGTAGGTATAAAATATTGGATTAATTATGAACTTCATTTCTTGATCCAGATGTGACATTATTATTCCAACTAAATTATCTTCAAATTTTCACCATTTAAAAAGCAAGTCTATTCCGCAATATTCTGCCATGTACGGAGAGAATATACCCATTTATAATATATACTCAAAAATTCTCAACAATGCATGCTAAAAACCGCAGTTAGATTTAAAATTCAATAATTGTGATTAAAATATTAAAAAAGGATTTATTTTATTCTTTTTGGATATCAATAACCATTAAATTTTAATACAATAGCTATGTGTATAGACTAGTGAGGCTACAACATAACACACTCTATACAGGGCAGGTCGTTTTAATTCCAACTCGATTTGAAAATGTATATTTTCTTCTTAGATTAGTAATGGACAGATGGGGAAAATTACTGTGGAATTTAAAATTGTCAATCAGCTAACTAATTGATTTTGTTCGAGTAATTTTCATTTCTTGAAATTTACTAAAATTATGAAACAATTAAATAAAATCTATATCTTCGAGACACACGTATAATATAATGAGAATACATAAATATCTGAACAGGATGCCAGATTGCAAAAGCTTCCATAACAGAGGGAATCATGATTTCCTCCATCAATGGTGATCCGATGCTACTTTTTGACCTAGAGTTCTCACTTGCAAGCTTTTTTGCTTCCGTATTTTGAGAAGAGAAAAGGTATGCAACAGGCCGCTCCAAGATGGTAAATCCAGGAAGGTTAGATATCAGTAACCAAGGCAATTTAAATATCACCTTTATCGCCCTTGATAGTATAAATCCCTTTATAAAATGCACTGTGCCTGTCTTAAATCGGGAAAGCATCATCCTGTAGCAGGAATCCCCAAAGCATTGCTCCTCCTGTTGTCCAGCTTCTCTTGCTCGTCGGCTTCTGCTATTTCAGATTTCTCTTCCGATTTGGGCATTGCAACAAGATGCAGAAAATCAAGCAAATGGGCAGAACCAGAAACATCAATTCCCAGCAGATCTTCAACCATCTTGAACGGATGAAAATCTTGGCACAACCCTATTAGCATTAGCAACAACTTACCATCCGCTAATTCTACGGATTGTAGTTGAGATTCCAGCATCTTCCTCAGTGCAAATAGAGGTGTTTGATTCTCCAGCATTACTATGTACCTCAAAATTGAATTATGCGTCGGTTTCTTTCTCAAATAATCAACCAATTAGTGGTTTTAAATGGGCTATGCCAGGTCAGCACAGCCCATTTATTCGGGCCACCAAATGTAAATGTGCCATGCCTTGCACGACATCTTCACTAGCAATGCCCGACATGGCACGGGACTTATATGTTTCGGCTTAGCACAGCACGTTGGCCTATACTATGCTAGGCCGGCCAAGCTGTGCCCGGTCAGCATGGCAGGGTCCATCCCCAGCCCCCCTCCCCCAAGCGGTCACATGACTGTTTGGGTGTTAAAAAAAAAATTTACCTCAGGCCGCCTACCGCGCAGCCTAGCACAGTCCGAAGTGTTAGGCTGTGCCATACACAAACAACACTGTTCACCACAGGCTGTGCTTGGCACAGCCCATGGCAGGCCGGGCCATGCCATGCCATGGGCGGCCCGGCACATTCAACAGCTCTACAACAAAGGGCAACATTCTTGATGCGAGTAGCACCAATGCCTCAGTTTCCTTGACAGCTTATATTTGGAGGTATTTGATTCCAGCATCTTCCCAGCACAAAGGTACTTGATTCTCCAGCATTACTATTGTCCCTCAAAATCACATGATGCGTCGGTTTCTTCGTCAAATAATCAACCAAGGGCAACATTCTTGATGCGAGTAGCACCAATGCCTCAGTTTCCTCGACAACATATATTTGGAGAAAGTCCAGCAAGAAAGATGAGTCAATCGCTATTATCCAAGCTAAGGTTTTGCTATTAATGTCCAAATATTTATGGTATGTAAGCTCAGATTCTAGGCTGAATAACTGAGAGGCGGTCCACGAGACTTTGGAACTTAATGATTTGAAGTTGTCTTGGGATTCTCTTTCTGCAGAGAGCTTGTACCTTTCCATCTCTCAGAAGCTCAGGCTGCCAATAATGATAAGGGCCAAATTCAACTACTTAGGGAGTATAGCGGTCTGGATCTGTTGCTCTAAGGGCTTTTGGGACATTGAATATGCAGACGGAGGCATTGTTGTCGTCATCATCACCTTCGAATTACTCGTTGAGTGTTCGATGGATTTGAACAACCCATCGTTGCTCATCAATTTTAAGATTAAAACTCAAGCTTGTAACAGTGGGTTGAATGGGGATCATGATGAATGACGGTAATTGTAAAAGAGGGAAGAGATCTTGATTGCTAGTGTTCAGCAGTTAAAAGATTGAAGATTTTAATCCCCAATTACAAGATTGAAGAGTTTCTAACTGTTGTCACTTCATAAGATCAGTAACTGTTAAATTAGAAGTTATGGTTTCTTTTAGTTATGTAACACCATGTCAGTACTACCTCTTAAAATTAGTAACAATTAATTTAGGTCTTACAGGTTGCTTTAACAATTAACACAATGTCAGCCTCGAGTAAAATGTGCTCAGCATGGGATGAAAAGACTTACAATGGTTTGTGTAGTCCTTTGGGCTATGATCATCAGAGGAAGTAGAAATTGGATGGTGATGATCATGATGATTGGTAATGGACACAAGCTCCTGAAAGAACAAGTGGGGTAGAATATTCCAGGACGACACCAGCTTGTGGAAGCTGCTAATTTCCATATATAAATTTTAGTACCAATATAAATGGTGAGAAATTTTTTTTTTTTTCATAGATTCATTCCACCATTGTTTCCTTTGGATTTGTGAAATTGTTTGTCGAGAACAATGCAATTCACAGGTAATTTTCGGAGAAATTTGACAAACATCTATAAAGCCTTTTATGTCCCCTACATGAGGTCCAATACACTCTTTCCCTTTCACTGTTACAGAGTATTCAATGAAAGTTGAAGGAACGGGTTGACTATCATCATCATTCATGGATGAGAATATTAGTATCAGCACAGGATTAGGCCACATCGATTTATACACATCGATATTGGACGTAATTTTCATTTTGCAAATCAGAACTGTAAGAAAATATCAGCCAATATATATAAAAAATACAACAGGTGTACCGACCATTATATTGTTGATATAACGATATATCGGAAAATATCAGTACCAGAATCCCGACACTAACAAATATATATAACAGTATTTCACATATCAGTTCATATTACGTTCCATGTTGTCATCTTTTCCTCGGTTTCTAACCCACACATATTCCCTAAATCTGGATGCTTGACCACTGGCATCAGGTGGCACCATTTGATTATGCCTTTTATTAGTCGTAGTCATCACACAATTTAACAAAAAGCTTCAAGAAATCACATTCGTAGGAGGATACATAAATAAAGAAATAATAGTAGCCATAAAGCCACATTCGTTAGCATGTCCCAATGAAAAGGACTTACCTTCAAATTATGCCAACACTAAAGTTTCCTTTGATGCTGTATTCAATGATTAGAACTGGGGTATGATGGAACGAACTTCAGCATATCACATCTGGTAAACCAACTTTATTCTGATAGACAGAAAAATGCTTTATAAGGTCCCACCTTGCCTGGAAGCATATGCATTCTCAAGTCCAAGAAGAAAATGGAAAGACTAACACAGACTGCATGAGTTCCAAAACTGAACATGTAAATGGAAAGGGATTCAGGATACCTGAAATGAAGGTAACTAAAGAAATTAGAATGAAAGAAGCTAACCGTAAAAGAACAAAAGATTGGTGATGAAACAATTGTAAGTTCTAGTTATGGCTCATGCTCAAATTTACAGCCTCTGCTCAACAGCAGTATCCAAGCTGCTAGCTATATGAGTTAGATGAGACGTTCATTAGAAAGACAAAACAGAAAAACACCTACCTGCATAACCTAATAGTTCCACCCTCAGTCATCCCTCATCTGCACAGCTGAAACCAGAAATAATCAAATCAGAAAAACACCTACCTGCATAACCTAATAGTTCCACCCTCAGTCATCCCTCATCTGCACAGCTGAAACCAGAAATAATCACAACATTAAAACCATAACAAGAAGACTAAAAGTACAGGTTTCAGGATGAAGAATCATATGAACATACGATTCATACCTGGTCCATTTCCTCACAAATGCAGAAGACCCTATGGTTAAAGTCTTGCTAGGATCCTCCCATTTTTACTCTCTCATACTTCCAACAATGAGGATTTCCATTTGAAGACTTGAAGATTTAGACTATGACAACATATTAATATGTATTGGAATTATCTTATTATCATATCCGTTTAAATTATCAAGATGAAATATTCACTGTTTGGGGTATAGGAGGGCTCTAACAAATCCCCTAAGGTTAATATGCCATACATCTGACATCCAAATAAAGCAACTGCAGCCAAGAAGTACCAACCACCACCCCCCCCCCCCAACCAAAAAGGACAATAACAAAAGAGTGGAGGAGGGGGTAATGGAAACTCTGGTGAGACCCGTCTTCAGACTGGATGCAGAAGCATCACAAGAAAATCCATCCACGGAAACATCACAGATTCACATCACTGGACTCACACTGCTTCTGTTCCCAGTTCTAACCGTGGCTTGGCAGAAAGTCCGTTTGCTAACATCTCTTCATCATACTTCTTGGCCAAATCCACCATGCCCCTTTGCAACAAAGCATCAATTAAGGCATTATAGGCAGACTCATCAGGACTACAACCCAGTTGTTCCATTTTATTCCAAATGACAAACACTGGCCGAAGGAAACCCCACCTTCCAAACTTCCTCATAAGCATCACATAAGTATCTAATCCTGGATGGATCCCACTTTCTACCATCATTTCAAACAACCTAAGAATCTCTCTAGGCTTAACAAGACAACGGAAAAAGGAATTGTAGGTAATCACGTTTGGATCACAGCCCTTCTTATGCATCCGTTGAAGCATGTCACGCGCTTCCTTCATTCTCCCATTCTCACATAAAAGTTTTATAATTGTATTATAAGTCGCCACATTAGGTTTGCATCCTAGTTCCGTCATTTCCTTGTACAAACGGACCGAGAAATCAACACCCTCTGACAAACCAACAGCATGTATAACTGTGTTATAGGCCACAACATCCAATTGAATACCCTTCTTCTTCATCTCCTTATACAACTTTACAGCTTTCCATGGCTTACTACACTTGCATTGTATGTCCATATATATTGAATACGACACCAAATCCTTTCGGACCCCTCTCCTATCCATTTCTTCCCAAAACTCCCTGCACTTACCCCACCAACCCAATTTTGACCAGCCACGAAGAATCATATTGTAAACTTTCGTATCACCCCCAAACCGAACACATTCTCTTCGATTAACCCACAATTCTTGAGCTTCTATCACATGCTTATACTCACAGAGTGCGTCGATCAAATTACAAAATGAGACCTCATCCTTCATATTAAACTCATCTAACTTATCGTACGTATCAATGGCTTCCTTAACTAAATGTGCACATACATACCGCTTGAACATTATACGAAAGGTGGCGTAGTTGGGCATGGAAGACAATTGTTTCTTCATAATTTGAATCAATTCCCAGGACTTATCAAATTCAAAAAACTTACCCAAAATGTCAATCATTCGATTGTAGGTCTCAGTATTGTGTTGAAACCCAGAATCGGTTTCGACCCAGATGAAGAAATCGAATGCCCGTTTGTAGTCGTTACTGTAAGATGAGAGAGTGTCGCATACTGTTGACTGATCGAAATCCAGTGAACTCGGAGTACCCATTTCAGAGAGTGGATCGGGGTTAATAGGTTTTATGGATGTAGGGCTAGTTTCAGGGAAATTGTGGAAATTGACAAAAATAGGCATTGGAGAAAAAGGAAGTGGAAGAAATAAAAAAGGATTTGGGCGACGAGAGAAAATTGCGGACAACATTTAGCCTTTCAGATACCGGCTTGCAGATGAGGAAACTGACGCTTAGTGGGCATGGAGAAGGGGACGAGGAGATGGTGGAAAGGGGAACCGCTAAGACGAAAATGAAAGATAAAAATAAAGTAACACGGTAAAAATTTCTTTTTTTCT
>JAODPA010075044.1:0-28965 GCA_025585075.1 Nepenthes mirabilis
AGCAGATAATACTAAAGATATAAAAAGATATCTCATTTTATACTAAATTTGTATATTTACTGGAACGTTCATAAGAAGTTTGTATCATGAATAATTGATTGAACGTTGTGTTTGGATGATATTGCTATCATATAATGGTTTGCGTGAGACTATTTGAGTTTGGTCGACTATTACATAGACTATTTGATATATATACTTGTCCAGTAAAAAAAATTTTAAACAGTGTGGATTTTTATTTGGTTAGATGGGTTTCTGATAATTTATCTGCTAATTAATCTGACATTTATAAACAATACAATTTGTACGATATTATAATCTTTGATAGGTTAGATTTCATATGGTGTGTCTCTACAGATGTTATGCATTCCGATAATTTGTTATATTTTTGGGGAATTTAGAATCTAACAATTTATCTTATTGACAATTCAAATTCTCTAAAAATTTTTATATTGTATATTGCCTTTTTTACTATTTAAATTTATGACGATTTATGTTTTTTTTTAAAATAATAAAATAGAACAAAATTTATTTTAACAACTAAACAGAAAATATGTTATTAAAGAAACGATGGTTGTTTAAATATGTCTTTTTTATTGCCGGTTTATCACAAGTATCATCGCCCTCGAGACTCGTAAAATGTCGAAGACACCCGCGTTTTCTCATTTTTGTCACTTTGAAGTTGGTTGCAACGATTCTCTCGGTACTCTGATATTCCACTCAAAAGTATAGCCAGTTGATTCGCCGGCCTACTAGCTTAAATCACTCTTCAGGTTTGATTCTGTTTTTATACTTAAGGCGGTGTTGATTTAATAATTTTCTCTCAAATTAGTTGAATCTCTCTCTCTCTCTCTCTCGCATTCACCCTAACAAGCTGCGAACAATTTCATAAACGCACTTGTTTTTAGGCTTTGGATCAAAGTATCGTGTGCCATTCTGTGGTGGGTATTTCTTCATATCTGTAAGCCCTTTGATATTCGCGTGCTTTCTCTCACTTTGTTAATTAAAGTTTGTATGACGATTCGTAATAGATTTTGCCATTTTTATCTTAAATATCTTCTATTGCATGAAAATTGACAACTATGGACGCTCGTTAGAGAATATGTTTATCCTTTTTGTTTTAATTTCAGGGGGTTTCCCTTGAATTTGCTAATTTGACGGAATAATTTTTGGTTACTGAGATTCCCTTCCTGTTCTGGTTAGTTTTGTCGTGGTGGAGAAAATAATGGTATCTGTAATTGCTGAAAAAGGGCTGTCAGAGAATGGGGAATGTTATTTTGTGACCCATAAGCCCAAGTACACGCGACGTAGAGTCTCTGCTGTCCGTGATTTTCCTCTTGGCTGCGGGCCAAATGCCCAGGTGATTAATCCAGGGGCAAATAACGTGGTAATTGACGTTGATAATGCCCCTAACAATGGTTACAAGTGCGGTGAACTCTTTGATATAGGGGTTAAAATGAACTCAGGAAGTGTATCTGAGACCCAGACAGATGGTAAGCCTTCCTATTCAGATGCCACTGCAAAGGCAACAAGTTTGTTTGGTAAAGATGGTGGAATGGACGTGGAGCATGAAGGTGAGGAGCTGAGAAAGGAGTTTGATAATTTAGGTCTAGTTGCCCTACCTAATGGATCAGTGGTTGAAACCTTTAAATCCTCTGAGAACATGCAAAAGAAGGATTCAGAATCACTCATGACCGAATTATGGATTGAAACCCATGATCCATTGAAAGATTTGATAACAGCGGTGGCAGAATCGTCAGGTACAATGAAGAGCTTGGATTCATTGGATCTTAAAGAGAGGGTCAAGGATGCTGGGACACAAAAGATGGTTGAGGGAAATGATGTGGGATCATGTTCATTGCCGTATTACCCAATTCCTTCTGATCTTGTGTGGAGGAAACGGAAATATCCACCTAGAAGCAGAGTCTCTGCTACCCGAGAATTCCCGCCTGGGTGTGGAGCAAGCATGGCCAGTTTTAATAAAAATGATAGCTTGAAAGTTTCTTCTAAGGGGGATCAGCTATTATGTGGAGATAAAATGAATGCCGAGAAGCATGCAGACATTTTGAGGACAGATGTAAAAGATTTGACAGAGCATGTTTATGATGAGGATCCTCGTAAGGCCAAGATGAAAGGAGTTGTTTATGGAGAATCTTGGATTCAAGCTCAAGCTGAATCCAAGTCCCATAAAGGTGGTTCTAGATCTGTAATTAGGCCAATTCGGATCTCTGATATGGAGGAGTTGCAGAGAAAGGCTGAAGTAAAGAGTCATAATTGCGATGAAAGTAAATCAGGAAAATTGGATTATAGTGGAAAAGGGCAAAGAATTGTGGGCCGAGAGGCTAGGGTGAAGACAGAGAGAGTGGCTTACCTGAAAGAAAGCAAGGGAAAGTTAGCCAGCGCTTCTTGCAGCCAAATTCCATCGCAAAAAAAATGCATGGCTGGTGCAAATGATGAAAATAAAATCGTGGTTGTGAAAGGTTTAATGGCTGCAGTTAACTGCCCGTGGAGGCGTGGAAGAGCAGCAGTTAAGTCTAGCCCATCAACTACAAGTATGAAAGGAAATAGGGCAAAGAGGAGTAATTTCGCATGGCATTATAAATCAAAAGCATTGTTTGGTAAAAGGCAAGATGATGTAGGAAAATTGACGGGAAAACCTATAAAGAGCATCTCACCTCTGATGGAGGGAGATGCTGATGAAGGTGCCAGTCAAATGCAAATGGTTCTTTGGAATGAAGGAGACGCTTATGATAATGGTGGTCAGCTGCAAAATGACCTTCAGTTGATAAAAAAATGGCATAACTTAAGCCTTCCTCCGTTTGGTGCTGCTTGTTCAAGTGATAAAGGTGCTCGGATTAAGGTGAGGGAGACACTACGACTATACCAGGCTATTGTTAGGAAGCTCTTGCAAGAGGAAGAAGCAAAGTCAATGTCAAAAGAAAATTCCATCAGGAGGATTGATCTACTCGCAGGAAAGATTCTCAAGGATAAAGGGAAATACGTTAACACAGGTAAACAAATACTGGGACCTGTTCCAGGAGTGGAAGTAGGTGATGAGTTTCATTACCGTGTAGAACTTATGATTATCGGACTTCACCGTCCATTGCAAAGTGGAATAGATTATCTTAAGGTAGGTAAAAAGATCATTGCGACGAGTATTGTAGCTTCTGGTGGTTATGCTAATGATGTGGATAGCTCTGATGTATTGATATACACTGGACAAGGGGGAAATGCTACTGGTGGAGATAAGCAGCCTGAAGATCAGAAGCTTGAAAGAGGAAATCTAGCCTTGAAAAATAGCATAGAAGAAAGAAATTTTGTGAGGGTAATTCGGGGATTCAAAGATACAAAGTTCTCAGAGTTTGGTGACGGAAGGGGTAAGGTTGTTGCAACATACACTTATGATGGGCTGTATATTGTGAAAAAATACTGGCAAGACATTGGGCCCCACGGTAAGATGGTTTACAAGTTTGAGCTGAGAAGAGTCCTGGGTCAATCAGATCTCTCTTGGAAACATGTGAAATCCAAGAAATTTAAAGCAAGGGAGGGTCGGTGTGTCGATGACATCTCGGAAGGGAAAGAGGCATTTCCAATTTGTGCTGTCAATACCATTGACAACGAGAAACCTCCAAAATTTACATATATCACTCGCATGGTTTTCCCTGATTGGTACCATTCTATACCTCCCCGAGGCTGTGATTGCGTAAATGGATGTTCCGATTCAGAGAAATGTGCATGTGCTGTTAGGAACGGAGGGGAAATTCCCTACAACTATAATGGCGCAATTGTGGAAGCAAAACCCCTTGTTTACGAATGTGGTCCTTGTTGCAAGTGCCCTTCTTCTTGCCATAATAGAGTTAGCCAGCACGGGATCAAATTTCAGCTTGAAATCTTCAAAACTGAATCAAGAGGCTGGGGTGTCCGATCCCTATCTTCCATCCCTTCTGGTAGCTTCATATGCGAATACCTTGGTGAGCTGCTTGAAGATAAGGAAGCCGAGCAAAGAACCGGCAGCGATGAGTACCTGTTTGATATTGGCCAGAATTACAATGACCGTGCTTTATGGGACGGACTTTCGACTATCATGCCGGATACAGCATTGAGTGCTAGTGAAGTTGTCGAAGAAGGTTTTACAATAGATGCGGCAAAATATGGGAACGTGGGAAGGTTTATAAATCATAGCTGTTCTCCTAACCTTTATGCGCAGAATGTCCTATATGATAACGACGACAAGAGAATCCCTCACATAATGCTTTTTGCTGCTGAGAACATTCCTCCCCTGCAGGAGATGACTTACCATTACAATTACACGATCGATGAGGTTCGGGATTCTGATGGAAATACCAAGAGAAAGAATTGCTACTGTGGTTCTTCAGAGTGCTCTGGCAGGATGTACTGATGCACTGTTTGATGTCTTTCACTGTAAGTCTTCTTGAATATCTTGAACCTGACCCCCCCCCCCTTTTTTTTTGCATCTGGTTGCTTCATTGAAAAGAAACCATTTTTTTCATAAGCCATCAATGCCCCAATAAGATTGCATTTATTAGAGCACAAAAAGCTCCTTGTCTTTGTCATCTTGATTGCATGCTTGCTTGAACGAAATATTCTTTCTTGATACTATTGGATGCATATCTCCAATAGGGATTCCTCCCTAGAAGCTATTATCCTTAGACGGAGCAAGCTTTAGATCCTTGAACCAGAATTCATGCACACCACAACAAAGACAATAGGTCAAAGAGCCGAGGTATTTTTCCTCAGGATGATTGCTTAGACACCCAAGTCAGTCTAAAGCACCAAACTTAGAAGCAAGAAATTGCATCCAACAACGTGAGGTTTGGGGGCGATGCGACTACCTCTGGATGAGCTGATCCCATTAAGGTTGCCTAGGGGGATCTGCTTTGACATAGAAGTTTACTTTTTCCTTAGCTCGGTCTTACCTATGTGTTTTGCTGTGACCCTCTGCCTTTGCTCAACCGATTTGCTTTGATGTGAGGTTTATCTTTGGACTCCATGTCACTGTGCGGTGAGTTATGATTAGCTACTTGAAGAAGTTTGCGGGCTAAATATCCCCATGAAGGTTGTCAGCTTCAACTTGTCAGTGAGGTTTGGGATCCCCTTAGCCTTTGCATTGAAGCATGCTAGGTATTATGTCAGACTCTCACTCGGGGCTTCGTGCATGCTGGATAGATGCCAGGGATGCTTCTTGATCCTCCTACAAGATGTCAACTCGTCCTGAAAGGCCCTGGAATGCTATTGGAACGAGCCATATGATTTTGCTTGAGGTCGTTCAAACCAACTCAAACTACAAATGACGGTTTGACATATGCGTGGTTTGGTTGCAGTTTGATTTTTATCCAAACTGCATTTTTGGTCTAGTTGCAGTTCAAAAACTTAAAACTGAACCAAGTCAATCCAATCCGAACATAAGCATTTACAATTATATATAAATACATAAATATATATCTATATATGCCAATCATAACTTTGATTGCAACTAAAGATGCCTTTNAGTTCAATTATGTACCATTTTCATATGAAAGTATTTTGTATGGAAATATAGAAAATATACATTTTTATTGCTAATTAATATATAA
Organism: Nepenthes mirabilis; assembly: GCA_025585075.1. Lineage (NCBI taxonomy): Eukaryota > Viridiplantae > Streptophyta > Magnoliopsida > Caryophyllales > Nepenthaceae > Nepenthes > Nepenthes mirabilis. Next base: position 5,592 of record JAODPA010075044.1, read on the forward strand.
AATTGTGTAGTTATCTATTAGAAAAATGATAAACCAAGATTTTAGTTAAAGTTCCTCTAATGTGTCACGTTCTCCTTTTTTTAGAAAATAGTGTATTAGTGTCGAATTTGTATCCTATATCGGTGTCTATGCTTCTTAGGGAGGAAAATTGGACTAATAAGAGGAAAATTTTGATCGACAAGTTTACAAAAATTATCGATTTTCTTAGGGAGGCCAAGTAGGAGCAAAGCCTTTTTTTGATCCTAAATAGCATTGAAAAATTCCTCAAAGCTATAAGAAAGCCAAGATTACAACTGCTACTTAGGCACCTATAGAAAGCTTTCGAACATGGTTTCATTGATTTTGCATATCTAAACATTGGACCATCTTCAAATTGGCCTTTAAAATTTAACAAATAGTATGTCAGATATAACCATGGGAGCTTTTAGGGTAGTTCTTTGGTAATAAAGGGCTTAACTTCCGATTTAGCTATTCCCTCCTTCCGATCTCTCCTTTTCAAGAAAAGATTTTCTCCTTGAGTTGGGTGTTGGCCTTATAGATGTAGAACCAATTATTTGAGCCGTAAATGCCCTTCCTTAACTTGGGTACTCATGTCCAACGAGGGAGTTCAAAATGTTCGGCAAAGGACAAGAGGATAAGATTTAGGGTGTAATTTATTAGATAGAATGGTCTGAAAGGCTGAGAACTTGACCTATTATTGAGTCTGATTCAATCATAAAATTCCCTATTCCGGTGATTTATTAGGAGAAAGTGCCTTTTCTTGATGTTAATTTGGGAAGAAGAACTAGAATAAAAACTCGAACTACTAGCTTCACTTTAGCTATAAGGGTAGTTTCACCGACCAATAGTCAATAACTTGTGTGGGATCTAGTTTTCCTATTAGTTATGGTTATACAAATCTCCTATAGCTCTCAACTTGAGTATATAACTCATTTCAACAGAGTTTCACACAACTATATGAGTGATAACATAATAATTACGTTAAATGAGAGTGAAAATGAAAAAACCAAATAGATAAAAGTGTGCTGCAAATGATTGAGTACAACGTACCAGAAAATGGAAGAAATTCAAGTAAAAATGCTGTCCAGATCTAAGAAATAGCACTTTGGCCTTTTTTCCTTCATTCTTCCCTCTCCTTCATGGTTTTTTTCCCCTCATATGTGGATCAAACTTATATGCAAAACTCGATAACTACATTCGGTTTTCATAGAAATTTAACCTGCTATTGGAGTCCCTATTGTGTGTGAATCAGGCACCTAGCTTTTGTTGGTCTCCCGCTCGGTGCTTGTCATGTGCCAACACCATAAAACCAGAAAACAACTATTTACATGTCATGGGCCTCACATGGAAGCGATACACCCCAACATCATTTGCATGTTGTTTGCGTCTTACACCTCCCAATCCTCCTATGATTATTTTCGCCCTCCATTATCCTGAATTAATAAATTTCATATCCTTTCCGCGATTATGTTGCTCTCTATTGTCCGCGTTAATAAATTTCTCTTCGTTTATATGATTCTTTTAGTTCATGGAATTGTCGATCTTGTTGCGATTAAATGAAAAAATAGTTAAATCCCTCCATTATTCCGGGTTAATAAGTTTCATTTCCTTTCTTTGATTTTCCTTTTTTTTTTTAATACTTTCCTTGACCAAAAGCCAAAAAATTCTAGTATTCAAAACTAATTACTGAATCAATTAACCCAATTTTCAATCCCCAAATCCTGGTCATGGCTTATCAAGGCAAGTGATTTTACATCAACACCTTGCTGGCCAAAAAGTGCCATATACAAATTAACGTATAGGAAATTCAACAAATTCCTCAGCAATGGCATGGTTGGTGAAGACAATGAATGGATTCGCACACGGAAATTGATTAATCAAATCTTATAGAGTAAAGGATAAGCCGACACTTGTCCAATGAGTTAGATGTAGTAGGACATATCAATTATAGGCATAGATGAAAATATCAGTATTGGTATTAAACATATTGGATATGTATGATATTAGATATATTGAAAAGAAAAAATATCGATAATTGTAAGTTGATATGACTGTATTGGCCGATATATTGTCAAATATCGAGTGTATCTACTAGTGCTTTCGTTGTTGATTATACGACATCAAATTCTTTTGAGGTAGTAGGGCAGCGGAAGAGGGTCTTGGGGGGGGCTTGAAACTGATGAAGTGGAGACTTTTGATTGCCCTATGGTGAGGATATTTATCTGAGTTAGAGATTTTTGTGAATAATAGGAGAATTAAGGCAATAATTTAAGCACATATGAGACAACCAATTTACATAGTTTGCTATTTGAATGAGAATTATGCCCACGGATACAAGATGAAGTGGTTTCACTGTATTTAAAGAAGTATAAATGATGGAAATAATTCGGTTGCACTCTTTTCACCAAGATCTCTTAGTTGTTTAGTGAAAATCCAAACCTCCTGAATCTTGAAGCATTAAAAGACAGGCAAATCGTTGGTGCACACTATTGTATTGTGTTTGGTATACCATCGAACTATTTTACGTGTTTTAACTTCCTTGTGTACTCCTCTATATGTAGATATAAATGACATTCATTTAGTTAATACAAATGTAGGGCTTCTAGGACTAATTAAATAGGGTATTACCCATGGATGTACAGTTCATTCTGGTCATAATGCCATCATTAATACTCAATTTCCATGGTAGCCATCATTGTCTTGCATAATTCCAAGGATCATAATAGCAGCACATCACTTCACCCAATCGCATAAACCGTTTTAATCCTTGAATTACCACCCCAATACATCTCCAATTCATGGAAGAAAATATTGACATCGGTGTCGGTCGCGGTCATATCGGTATCGAATGTTTCGCACAGTATGCGTTGTTTCGGATTTATCGAAAGAAAAAATTTTCTAAAAATTGTGAGCTGATAGGGCCATATTAGTTGATGTATAACCGATACAGTAACATATCACGTTGTCGCAATATTGAAAAAATATTAGTATCGGGGCCTCGATATCGATACATATCAGTCAATATTTATCATTTATTATGGAAGAGTTATGGTTTCACAAAGACTACCCTGATGTCCCCCATGGGCCATATTCATCAGTCTTAGATCTCTCTCTATCTTAAACACACGCACACATCTTCTAAGATGAAACTTCACCCATTCAATTGGGGGTCTTACCTGTTCAGTGACCAGTTTTGGCTCCCTTTATTATCTCAACGTTTGAGATTCATCCAATAACACATTAGAATGTCTCAATCTCCACTCTACCCTCTATTATTTTTAAAATGATCTCAACTATTAGGATGATAAGAGAGCCTAATATTTGGAAAGATTATATTTGCCAACCTCTGATGCTTGGCAAAAAGCTGCTAAATCTGAAAGTAGTTGTCAAGAGTTGGATAGCCAATGGGTACCTGCCCTTTTTGTGTAAAAACTGTTGCAGATTTTTGCAAAAAGGTGCTAAAAATTGCAATATTTAGTATGAGAGCTGTTATAGTCGCTCAAATGAAGAAACTCTCATGTTTATTCAACGGTTGGATTAGAAGTTAGATGAATGATGGAGATCGAATAGTCATTTAAACTATCTGATATAATTTTTACCATTCATCAAATTAACTTATAATCATAGCCATTAGATGGATATGAGAGCCTCCCAATTGAGTGGGCCATAAAAGCACTCTTTAGTGATGTGATAACACTGTACATTGGAGTGATTTCAACGAGAATTAAACGTACGATTATTTAACAAATTGCTTATGAATTTCTTTTTATTTATAAATTGCTCGTGAATTTCTTTTTATTTGGCACAGGTGCTGTAATCATTGAAAGCCTCTTATGTGATATTGGGGCCTTTGTTGCAATTGTAGGTGCAGTGTTCCCTTCTTTCTATGTCTTTGATAGCCATGGTAAGACCTACATTTCCTTAGCTTCCTTTTAACATTCATTCAGCTCTTACGGTTTCCATCTTATTGGAAGGTGTTGTGTTAAATGCTGAAATAAATGATCAAGTTGTTCTAGAGAGAGCTGTAATGGACCTTCTAGCGAGTTCTTTTTATGGTCCTTCTGGCAAGGATGCTTTGTGCCCTCTTAACTATCAAGATTAGAAGTTGGGTGAATGAATAATGAAAAATTGTATAACTTTTTAAATTGCTTGATGCAATTTTCATTATTCATCCATTCAACTTCTAATTCTAACTATTAAGTGAATATTGGAGACTCTTAATTGGGAGGGTCAGTACAACTCTTCCTCTTAGTAGGTTGTTGTTTATATTTACTTAATGGCTAGAATTATAAGTTGAAAGTGAATGGCAGAGATTGAATAATCATTTGAATTATTTGATGAAATTTCTATTATTTATTTTTTAACTTTTAATCTTTGCCATTGGGTAAACATGAGAACTAGCCTTTTAGGAGGATCATAACTGTGCTAGAGAGGGAGAGAGTGATTGATTTGAATGGGAAGAAGTCTGAGCAGAATACAAAACAAGGTTCCCACATTACGGGATCTCGAGAGGGTAAGATCTATACAGCTGTATCCTCTTGCATTGTAGAGATGATCTCCATGATTTGAACTAATGACCTCTCGATCACAAGAGAGTGACTTCACTGTTTAATTACAACCAAAATTGATCAAAATTCCTTGACACTTTTTGGCTAAGTAGTACTACCATACCCTTGTATTGCAGATACGATTTCAGTGACTTGAATATATGACTTTTAAGTCAAAATGGAGCAATCCTACCCTTTTATCAGAATCTTAATTGGTATAAAGTCCTTGATGCCTTTTGGTTAACTAGTATAACCTTACCCTTAAATTGAAGATAAACTAACATAGACTTAGAGCAATCTTACAGTTGTATTCAAACTAGTTAACTGGAGATGATCTCATTGATGAGTTGCTTTGGTCTCTACCTGCTAAAAGATGGGCGAGGGAAAAACCAATACCATGTTCATGTGTTGAAAGTAAAGGTGGATAGATTATTTGAGGTGGTTGTACCTTCACTAAATGGGGTTGGTTATATAAATCCGTTTTTGCCATTGAATTTGATTTAGTGCTGTATCTATGAGAGTAAGAATAATTTTAATTTTTCATTATAAAATTCTAAATTTTTTTAGGTCGATATTCTCATTTGTTTTCTCCTATCACAATAAACTCTTCTTTTGTAACATGTGTTTCGTTTGGCCTACGTTTAAGTATTTTGAACTACCTTAAATGTCATTCCCTTATTATATTTGTTTTATGCAGTTTCTAAACACTTGCAAGTATTATTGTTTTATATCTTTATGTGCGACTGTACTTATCCATTGTAGTGTTCAAATGCTTAGAATACTTAAATTTTATTCATTTTATTGATTAATTTCCCATTATTCAATTCCATAAAGTATAATAGGCCAAATTACTGTGCTGTAAAGGTTTTATTTCAATTATACAGGTGTATTTCAATTATAAAGTGCACCCATATAATCCTCCAATTTTAACAACCTGCATTATTCTTATATGTCATACCATCTTCAATCACCTGAACATTCCAAATTTGTCATTCAATGATAGAATCTCCAATTCAATGATAGGACCTTTTGGTGGGCAAGATTGAACTTAAAAAAGGTGGAAAAAACGGGTGCAATTGGAGGACTTCTCAAGTGGTCATCCATCTCAGTACTACTTTCGACCAATTTTGTTTAACCGTAGAGTTCGAATGGGATTAGAGACTTTAGTTTCGATCGGTTGCACTCGATCTATCCAGTTTGGTTTGCCCAAGTTTAGTTTGTTTATGGTTTCTCATTTTAATCATGTAATGTATACTTTTTTTAGAAAATCATTTTGCATTCGGTGTATGGAATGAAATATTGACTTTATATGTGCAAGTATTGAATCCTATTACTGATATTTTTTGATATCATGATAAAATCATGATATATTATATTAATGATATATCGCGATATATTTACCGATTCATATAATATATTTTAATTTATCAGCTGATGTTTTTGGCAAGCAACGCTTTTTGCCTAATGGAGGAAGATGAAGGCTTCTATTTGGGCAAATGGCAGTTGATCCTTGGGTATTCTATATGGACGCGACCATAGGCTATCAGCTCCTTCTCCATACTAGGGCGCACGATATCTGCATAGGCTTGAGAACAGCGGATGGAATCCGCACCATTTAGTTTTAACCTTTTTTTTTTTTTTTGTTTAAAGTAAAATTGGAAAATGTCTTCTTTGTTGAATATATAATGAAGTCTTTTATTTGCCCGTTATTTGTATTAGCCAAACTAAACTCGAAACCTTTAACATAGGCCAGATCGTTTAGCTTAAATGATTGCTTTTTGGCGTATGATTTTTTAATTTTTCTTTAAATTCGTTCAAAACCTACCCTTTATAGGCCATGCTTGTATATTTTTTAAAGAATCGTGGTTTTTCTTTCCTATTTTTTTCATGGCCGTTGATCGATTGGTGATTGATGGATAGTGGTTGGAGTTATATTGGTTAAAAAGTGCTATTTCTAAATGGCGGCTAAAGATTAGAACCATTAACCAATATTACGAAATAGCAAGTGTCAAATTTTTGCTAGAAGATTACCTTAAGAAGAGGAAAGGCAAGAGTAACTTGGTTTGAGTTTCCTTTTGTGGGGTCTTTGCCTCCGTTCCTAGACCAGAGGGATCAACCTAGTTGAAAGAATAATCAGTAGAATAGTTTAAACCAGAAGATTAATGCCTTTAAGCTTAGTGAGAGGTCTCTTTTAATGGGAAAGAAAATATTTTATCTACTGTTTCTTTCTAGCCAGCTTCGAATGTTATTGGTCTTTTTTTAAAAGAGCAAGATGCCCATGATTCTTATATTTTGAAAGGGGTAACCCTAGACGATGAAGAAGAAAAAAATATTTAAAATAGATTATATGCATTGTGTAAGCGTGAGGTTTTATGTGCTCTGAGCATGCTTGACAATATAGATTTTTATACGGTCGTTGAATAACTCGATTGCTCAATATCTCTTTAGGTGTGATTTTGTGACGGCATGTGAGAATTAGCAATAGGGATTTTCCGCCACCATGTTATTGGCATTAGAGATTTTCCTATATGAGCCGGAAAGTAAAGGAGATAAAGATTATAATGACAAATTAAAATATATTAGATTTATCTTATGATTTTAGTAATCTCATAAAATTTTCAATGTGAAAAATACAAAAAAAAAAAAAAGCTCTAAAATTAGAGGACTAAGAGCTCCCATAAGAATGTTAGCAAAATGAAAATGATGCTTTTAGAAATCTTTGTGGTAGACAAAATCCTAGTATTATAGGGCAAGGAATAGTTAGGTGTATAGAATTTGAACCCACTATCATAGAAAGGCTATCTCCATAGTTTAAATTTGTTACTTCTAAACTACAATAAAATAACCTAATATATCTATGGTTGTATGTAAGAATGTTGAAGCTAATCATCTATGAGCTTTGTGTTTTTGTTTCAAGAGAAAATAATTTTTCAAATGAAATCGATTTGTCGGCTCTATACCCTCTATAACAAATACTGTATGGATGGAAAGGAGAAGTCCTTACTCAATTCCTTATCTGAAATTGCAGATTTTAAACTGACCTTGACTTTAAACGACTGATAGGGAGCTCCATTCTTTTTTGGAATACGGGAGCTCTCCTCTGGCTAGGAAAGAAAGGAAGGGCTGGTCAGATTGATCGGAGTTAGCCCTCTTTTTTGGGGAATATGGGCTAACTTCTTAGGAAAGAGAACGGGAAGAGATTCTTTCTCATATAAACTTGGGGCTTTGCCCCAAACCCCATAGGTGTCAAACTATCTCTTTCGCCTGATCGGAGAGCTCCCTAGGAAACACAGGAGCTCTCCTCATTCTGTCTTGACATAGCCAACTTCGATGAGAACAATAGAAAAGTCTGAAATCCTATTAAATAAAATTATCAATGTAAATTAATTTTTATTATTTTATTTAATTTAATACAATATCTTTTAAGAATCAAAGCATTAGATTGAGCAGTATCAACAGCAATTAAAAAAAGTCAATTATATGCAACATTTGTTATGATATGTTAGAACATATTAGAGATATTATTATGTTAATATTATTGCTTATTACTTTGATGTTTATATAAAATATACAAAATTGATCAAGTAATTTGTAGACTAATGAGTTTAGTACTACAAATTGTATAAATTGTCTAAACCAAACCAACCTTCACATTGATGGTTTGGCTCAACCGACAGTTTGGTTCAGTTCAGTAAAAATCAAGTCGCATATTGCCGTTTGGTTGCAGATTATCCTCTGATCTGCAACTAAACTGATTTGTGTTGACCCCTAGGTAGAAGCACATCCTAGCTCCCCCTTTAGAGTCACGCAGTAGCTTTGTCACAGCTCTAAGGTTTTCAAGCCTTGAAAGATACGCAAAGTAAAGAAATGATCAAGGTGATCCAATGGCGCCATACTTTTGTCATATATGGCAGGTTGGGCATCTTAAACTTTCTGGGGAGGAGATACCTCTCTAGAATTTCTGCAGCGAAGGGGGTTGTCTTATTTAGCAGAGGTGTCCTCTTGTTCCTGTCCGTTGATTACCTGCAGCTCTATTTTTTGAATCCTCTGCCTTATATCCAAAGAGGAAGTAATTCTTTGGGCATTTAAGAAGTCCTTAGCTAGGTATGATTGGCTGACACTGTCAGGCTTTAGAATGCAGGTTGGCGACTTATTGTTGGATGGCCCCTCCTCTCCATTGCAATGGGCTTTTGACATTTGTCGGGACCCAGAGCTACGATGTTTTGGCTCTTGTTCTCTTCTCTCAGAGGTTATAGAACTTCATGGCAGGAGACATTCAACTCTTTCAAGACTCAGGTCCTCTACCTTTGATATGATGACATATCATGAATTTGCCACAGCATTAGAAAATGTCGGTATTGGGGCCTGATATTGATATTTATTATATGCTTCACTATAATTAGTCATAGTATTACAAACCTGCTACAACTCTGAGGCTGATTGTATAAGTCTAACCTCAATAAAGTTTTACATACCACTGCATAATTACAAAGTTGAAAATGACACCTAGTGAGATTGAAATGGGAATTCTAAATCTGTGTAAGTGACCTGCACACTGTTTAGTACACAAAATACTTGAAACTGGAAAAAATCTAGGGGAAAAAGCTGTCAGGTGTATGATTAACACCTTCCTCTTTTCTCCTTTCTGCTCCTCTCATGTTTTCATTCAAATGCAGAATGAAACTGTTCAAAAAATATTGTGTAAAACTACACAACTACATTTGGTTTATATAGAAAATGACATGTCGTTTGAGCCCAGGTCATGCTTGCATCAAATGCCTAGCTTCAGCCATTCTCTTGCTCAAGCATTGACCATGTGCTATCATCATGTCTTTGCCGCTTGAGCTATGTTTGTTTGCATGCCATTCTAGCATCATAAAATTGAAAAAAAAAAAAAAAGTGTTGTATGACGTGTTATGTGTCTCACATGGAGTGACCCACCCTAACAAAATTTTCCTTTCTACTATTCCCATGAATGAGAGTTACTGATTGCCCTCAGGCAACTGCACCAACTTAAAGGTATGATTCTCATGTTATGACTTCATCTCTTCTTCCATGGCATCATTCCACTCTTTATGATCATCTACCATGGCTTATGTACAACAATCGGGTTCTTTCCCATTAGTAACACATTTAATAGTAGAGAACTGCATAGAATGTTGTAAGTCTCCGGTAGACCTACTGAGTGGAACTGCAGGTGGAATTGTAGGTGCATGATGTCAATCATCAACGTCAGGAGTAGTACTGAAATCACCTACACCTTGTCAGACATCGTGAATGTCCCTAACACACCACCCTGAACATCACTCTTAATGGAAATTGGCAACTAGTCAAAGATACCAGATCCATATCCATCAAGCTGTCAATATTATGAGGAATCAATTTGTTTCTCTTGTCAGTATTATCAAGGATCTGATCTTCAATGTTTACCATATCTATGTTTCTGACTAAATCCTTCTCAATAGAGTCATACAATCCGTAGCTAAGCTTGTCTTGACCATAAATGAGAAAAACACACTACCGGGTTGTAGCCCCTAACTTCGACCTTTTATCCCTCGGAACACAAAAGAATGCCTTTATCCTATCACAAAAGTCCAGAATATCACCCTGCAGAGGAATACTAGGAGACAAATTACTGACGTGAGCCACCCCATACAATGTTCCTGCCAAAAGGATCTAGGCAACCTTGCCTCTAAAAGCTAACAATTGACTCTCCATTACTGTCTTGCTCATCCTCTTAGCCACACCATCTAGTATAGGTGTCTTCTGATGTCTAATGCCCTGCGATCGACAATGCTCATCAGATGCCCATCTGTACCTGTCACCCGTATAACTACGGATGCACTTCATCCTCTTCCTAATTTGCTTCTCAACTGTAGCCTGAAATTGCTTTAACACATTGGGTGCCTGATCCTTTGAACCAAAGCATAGAATCAAAGCTTCCTCAAACCATCGTCAACAAACGTAACAAAATATGATGTGCCACCAAGTGATCTTTTTTTTATTGGACCATAAACATCAGAGTGTACTAAATTCAAAGCCTTGATCTTCTTGCTGATGCATTGTCCTAAAACGAAACTCCTCTGTTTCTCCACCAAACAGTCAATACACTTGCTCACCTATGCTATCTTCACACTAGAAATAAGATTATTATTGGCCAACTAATCAAGCTTCTTCTTGCTTATGTGACTAAGTTGCCTATGCCAAAATATAAAAGAATCATCTCTCTTGGCACATTTATGTTGCTTCAGGAAATTGGAGCTTCCATCAAGTAAACACAACGAGCTATACAACCAAGGAGTCCCTAGTGAGTTTTCATTGATCTTCGTTGATGTTGGTGCAAAACCCCTCATTGTAAAGCTTTTGCATTGAATTAAAATTCAGATGGATGCTTGGTACCTGTCAAACAGCCTTGAAAGTTAATCTTGCTCCAATGTTGATCTTCAAACACATCTCCAATGCCAATTATCTGAGACAAATCATTATTTACCTTCAATACCTCAAAATCAGGGTAATGTAAGATGTGAATAAATTATTCTTAATATATCATGGTGCGAAGCACCACTGCCTCTTGGCAAGCAAGGTTGATCATATTCTCATCACACCTATGGATGAGATCACCAGTAGTGGCAGTAGAGACTGGTTCATCACATTCATGATCTCTCTTCTCTGGTTTATCACCACCACTCTTGTTCTGTCTCTTCCATTGATAGCCATGCTTCTTAATATACTCCAACTCAAGATTCTTGAATCTTGATCTTGACTTGCTTTGGCTTTCATCTCTCCCTCTATGACCTTGGACTTGGAACTTACTTCTCCCTTATTCTTGGTAATTAAAACCTTGGATTGCAATGAAGAACCACCTTGGGACTTCATTTCTCATCTCTACATTCAAGACTCCTTCCTTGGTTAGTTCCTTAGATACAATACCACTTGGAGCTGTGTTAATACGTAAGATACAGAAAATCTCCCAAAAGTCCGGTGGAGTAGTAAACAACCAAAGCCCAAGTATCTCGTCATCTAACTTAATGCCCATATCAGCTAATTGATCATGTGTCCCATGAAATTCATTTATTAGCTACAAAACTCCCTTCTCTATACCTCATTTGCTTAATATTCTTAGGAAAAAAATCCTTCTTAATGTCTCATCTTTGATGCATATAACACTTTAGGGACATTACAAATGCATTGTTAATATTATCATCAATAAACTGCTGAATGTATCCATATGCTTACTCAATGCTCAAATTCCCAATCCTCATCGGTCTTGGATTATATTGGCTGTTACTTTTTTTTTATTTTTATCTTAAACCTTAAGATCTTTTATATTTGCTCATCTAAAGTTGAGTTTTTGTGTTGTCAACACTGGCAAATGTAGTGATTTCACAAACAAGAGATTTGTTTTGTTTCTCCAAATGTGGTAGTTTGTGCCATTTGAAAGAATGATTTTGTTTGCCGTTCCCTCCATCATTCTAACAAATTAAATCACAATAACCTCTCTTTGATACCACTTGTTTGGAGAAAACACTCATCTTGTTTGAATTTAGGGGGTAAAAAGCACAATCATAATGCAATACAAGAAGTTGCAAAAAACATAAATCGGGAGCACAACACAAGCAAAACCTCTATCATATCAGAGGAGAAAATCTACAAACTTCCTCGTGACATCAATGAAGCTACCATGAAAGCTATGGACAGAGAAATGGCAAACAAATTAAAGAAATGATCTTAAATTTTTGTGTATTGACTTCAAATCAAATTTTTTGGTATTTATATTTTTATCCACTAATCGCAGCCAAATTGTCCTATTAGCAAACATACCCCTCTTTCCATAGCTATAGACAGGCATTTCAAGAATATGTCTTAATGATAAGTGGTTAATGATGATGGGTAATTTTGCTTAAGATAACAAAATCCAAAATGCCTATGTGGACTAGCTAGCTGTATACAGCAAAATAGCAAAACCTGACCTGTGCCCTTGCTCACCTTTCTCTGCTAAAGCTAGCTGTGTGATATGCTCGCTTTGTCCATAATTTCTGCATTTCGAATCAGCCTATAAGATAAAGGAGAAGAACTATGGTAGTTAAATATTTCATTAGTCTTCTAAGCTAAGATTCCCCAACATGCTCCCTACATGTCTTGACACAAGTCAGACAAGCTCCGTTGCACGTCCAAAAAATTTTTATTTTTTTGAAACTTTGACACACTTCGACATATTTGGCGACATATTTGCACATGTTCAACACGTTTTTGGACACATTTTTGTTTATAGCGATTTGTGCCCTTTTTCAAGAAATCCACATTGTTCACATGGAGAGAGTAAGATGTGAAAAATTTGTCGAGATGCATTCAATTCACTCGGGATGTTGGATAGCTAGAGATTGCACATCTCTTATTATATGAGCCAGAGTTGGAGCATATTGCTTTTACTGATGATTAGATGTAAATGGAGACAATAAAAAAAAAATGATGTAGATGTTGAAACTTAAAACTAACATACTTCTACATTTAGTTGCTATTTGTTGCGTTTTTGGATTTTGGTCGTACGGATGGAGATCCACAGATGTCCTTAGATCTTTTAAGCGTACTCGGATAGAACCCGTGCAACACAAAGAGTAAGGATGTCCTCTTAGATTAGACAATGTGGTTTTGAGAGATAGAGAGAGAGAATAGTAGTGACACGTAGTATTTTATGTGGAAAACCCTCTCTTGAATGAGAGGGAAAAACCACGGGACTCTTGGTTTGTAAATAATCTCACTAGGGTTATTTTGGTTATGAAGAAACCAAGTTACAAAGGAGAGTGAATGAGAATAGGACTTAAGATGGCGACTCTCCAGGATTACCCTCACTATTACGAGTGTTCTCTCGGTTGCGTAGCGAGGGCGTCTTTCTTTCTCTCTCTATGAGCATAAATGCAAGTGCAAAACGTTCCCTCCTTTTGTTAGGTACACAGTAAATGTATATATAGTATTTTGAATCCTCCTACGTGGAGCACCCACGTGGAGTTGGCATGTGCAGGGGATTCTGTTACCAACTCTACAAATCTATCTTGCCGTGTTAGAGATGTTGCGTGCATGCAGACTTGTTACATAAGACGTCACCTCTACAGTAATCGCGCGTGCTTTGCAATTCATAATTCCCTGTGAAGATTGCGCATTGCAAATATTGCGCATGCATTTGCGAAAGTCAACCCTCTGAGCTTGCGTCCTTGGTCGTCCTGAGCTTCCTTTTTTGTGCTCATGTTGTTGGAGATTTCTCAGAACTCTCGTCCTTGATAAAGGCTTTTGGCCTTTATTAAGTCTGCGGGCATTGGCGCCAAATGTCCTCGGGGCTTTATTGGAGACTTTGGTCTCTTGCGGAGTCCTCGAGCCTTTCAAGTTAAGTCAGTCTTTCGGGCCAATTCAGCTCTTTAGGCCTCTCGGGACGTGGTCCCAAGTCCTCGGGCCTTGAACGTTCTTTCTTCCTTGCATTTTCATACCTTACGATGGCTCTTGGCGTGAAAGATATTACTTCTTCCCTTTCTTTGGCTAACCTTGAGGCTACTCATGTAAAGTACAAAATTCCAAGCTCAATGGCGATGGTGGTTCCTGATGCCCATGAGAGCGCTTGCAGCTCACCTGATGGTTTTATCACTTTTTACGAAGTCCACCTCTAGGGTGGGCTTCGTTTTCCCGTTCCCTTGGAGCTGTACCACATCATGATGGAACTCAAAGTTCCAGTTGCAATGTTGCCGTCAAACGCTGCCAGGTACATTGTGTCTCTTTGCGTTTTTGCTTGTTACTACAACAAGGTACTTGACGTTGCGATGGTGAAGGTGATGTTGAGATTCTCTCACGGCCAGGATTGGATTGTCATCACTCCACGTCTTGAGTTCACGGAGATAAGTGGTGGAAACCTTGATTCCACCAAAAGGTGGAAGGACAAGTTTTTCTTTCTTTGCGTCCGTGAGAATTGGGCCATCTCCAATGTTTGGGGGAACGTGGAACCCAAACTTTGCAAGGACGCCTTGAATGATGAGAGGGCTGCTGCGAAGAATGTCACAGACTTGGTGTTGTCCAACATTGGCTCTTTCAACGAAAACAAGAAGTATAGATGGTTGAAACCCGAGTACTTGGTGAAAACCAAGTGGGAGCCTCAACTCGAGGACTCTGGCGCCCCTGCTACTCTTCCAGTGAAGAAGAAGTTGAAGAAGAAGTAAAAAGCTCTATTTGTTGATCGAGGAGCGGTCCAAGCGGACAAAGAAAAGTTGCCAGACTGAAACTTCGAAACGTCCGGTGACAATCATGGAGTACTTGTCCAATGACGACGAAGCTGTGATCAAGCAGCTTCTGGGGAGATCAAAGCCATTGCAGGCGGTGCCAGTTTGAGGAGCTGAAGGTGTCGGACCTTCAGTCACTGCTGAGTCTTTTGAGTAGCCTCCTAAGTCTGTGGGCCTGCCTACAGAGACACTTGTTGCCCAGCCTCTCCTTGATGAGCCCATGCTTGACATTTCTTCTATTTTCACTGGTGAGGTCTCGGATTGGATAAGTAATTCATCCGAGGACATTGCTGAGGTTAGGCAGAGGGGGTGGCTGAGGTGACTCAGGCCGAGGAAGCAGCGATGATGACCATGTTGACAACTGCTGAGACTGCTGAGGCCGTGGAAAGCTGGGCCACGAGGCTGCCCACTGCTGAAACTGTTGAGCACCTTTGCCTTGCAATCCAAATCTATAGTCCAATTGGGACTTAGGCAGCGGTTCCTAAGGTCCTGGTCGAGGACATCGTGGTGACTTCACACGCTGCTGAAGCAGAGATTGCGGCCGAGGATCATTTTGAAGCAGCTGAGCCCCTAGTTTTAGATCTTGGTGAAGTTGCCTCTGTGTCCGAGGCCAGGGTTGAGGCTTTTGTGGCCGAGGAGGCGGCTGCAAAGGAACCGGTGGAGTCCGAGACCCCCAGAGAGGAGAGTTTAGCTAGGAGCTCTCTCGTCTCTAAGGTACTTCTCTTCCCTTCTTCGGGCTCTTGTTCTTTTCCGTCTGTGCCTTAATGATTTGTTTTGCCTTTTGCAACTTCATGAGCTGGCTGGCAATCTTGGATTGATCATTGGCGAGGCCGGCCAGATTTGCGCAGAGTTGGAAGCCTTCAGGTCCTTCGGGGAGTGCGTCCAACGTCTAGAGCTTGAGCTTGCTTAAGCTCAGAGCAAAATTTCTTCCCTTGAGGGCTTGCTGAGGGATCAAGAGTAATTGAACGTCTCCCTTCGGGGTAGGAACCTACAATTGGAGGAGGAGCTCAAGACCTCACTGAAGCCCGATGACATAAGGCCAGCTCTGGAGCGCAAGTATTGGGGCGCCATCAAGATGTGCTGCCAGGTCATGAGGATTTTGGTCCTGAGGTTTCCTACTACTCTGTTCGATCCGAGGAATGCTAGTGCTCAATGCAGGGCTGACTTGGTCGGTCTCTCAGAAAGATGGAGGACCTCTGACTCTTCTCAATCAGGACCTTCCAACCCGTTTGAATCTATTGGGCAGCCAGGATCTTCGGCGCAACCAAGAATCTCAGAGCCTTGATATATTTTTATTTTTTTTTGTATATTGTTGTACACAATATATATATATATATATAAATGAATAAAATTTATTTTTCTGGTGCAATCTTTCTTACTTTACTGGGACTGCTTATGTGTTAGGTTCTTCTTAAACAGGCCATAAAGAAATTTTATCTTTTATTAACTAAGTGTCTAAACCTTTTGACTGTCTTAGGCTGACAATGCTACCTCTAGGATTTTCGCATTCTTGTAGTTTTGAGCCCCTTAAGTTTTTAGTTCAATCTCTTGTGGGTTGCTTGGTGTAGTTGCTAAGTTTTGAATTCGACCTCTTATGAGCCGCTCGGACGCTGTCGAGTTTTAAATACTACTTCTTATGAGCCGCTCAGACTTTGCCGAGTTTTAAGTTTGACTTCTTATGCGCTGCTCGGACGTTGCCGAGTTTTAGAGCAAGTGAAAGAGATCTTCTCACTTGACTTAGGAGCAGCTTAGGTCTTGTAGATTTATGAAATGATATGCAAATATTCAATGAAGTGCAAAATAGCGGATAAGAAGAAGGAATTTTATTATATTAACAAAATGTGTTACAAGCACATCGATGATGCATTTTGCCTTACCTAGCCGTCTATACATTTATTGATAGTATTTTTTGAGGTGAGTGGCATTCCACATCCGAGGGACTAGTCTGCCTTCTTGGGTGTGCAACTTGTAAGGCCCGTTCCGAAGGATGGCTGAGACCAGGAGAGGCTTTTCTCAATTTGGGGAAAGCTTATTCCGACCGATATTTTTACACGTGGCCTCAATGTTCCTCAATACTAAGTCTCCTACTTCGAACCATCGCGCCTTTACTTTCTTATTGTAGTATCTGGCTACTTTCTGCTGGAATGCCGCTATTTTTAGCCTTGCTTGGTCTTGTGCTTCCTTGAACATGTCAAGATTTTCCCGGAGTCTCTGATCATTGCCGCTCGGATCAAAGCACTCGACTCGAAGACTAGGTAGTCTAACTTCCACTGGAATGACTGCTTCAACCTCGTAGCACAGGCTAAAGGACGTCTCTCGTGTTGGCTCCCTCGGTGTAGTCCTGTACGACCAGAGGACGGACGACAGCTCGTGCACCCATGAGCCCTCAGAATGCTCTAGCTTGGTCTTTAGTCCATGTAAGATTGTGTAGTTTGTGACTTCCACTCGGCCGTTGCTCTGCGGATATGCGACTGATTTGTGGACCAACCTTATCCTCAGGTTGATACAGTATTTGGTGAGTTTCCCAGTGAATTGGGTCCCATTGTCAGTCACGATACACTCGAGAATCCCGAACCTGCACACAATGCTCTGTCGGACAAATTCTGTGGCATTCTGCTCTGTGATTCGTGCCAGTGGTGTTGCTTCAACCCACTTGGTAAAGTAGTCGATCTCGACGATCAGAAACTTTTTTTGTCGAGCCGCGATTGGTAGAGGTCTGAGTATGTCGAGCCCCCATTGAGCAAAGGGCCATGGTGATTGTAAAGCTCGAAGCTCTGTGTGAGGTTGCTGTAGACTGGGCAGTTTTCGCATTTCTGTACGAAGTCCATGGTATCATACTTCATGTAAGCCGGTAGTACCCTTACCTCATGAGCTTGAAAGTGAGGTTTTTGCCCCCAATATGGGATTCGGATATTCCGAGGTGTACTTCTTGGAGGGTATAATCAGCCTTCTTGGGAGTGAGGCACCGTAGGTAGGGGCAGAGAACCCGTGCCGGTACAATTGGCCGTCCATGATAATATACCAACTTGCTGTCTTCTTCACTTTCTTGGCTTCATCCGCGTCTTCAGGTAATGTCCTGTTGGACAAGTACTTTAAATAGGGAGCCATCCAATTGCGGGCACTCGAAACCTGCATCACCTTTGGCTTAGGATCTTCTATGGTTGGCTTGTCAAGGACTTCACGTATCCCTTGGGCGTATTGCTCTGTGTCTTCTGATGCTGCTGCCCTTGCCAGCGTGTCGGCCTTCCCATTCTCTTCTCTGGGGATGTGGACCATTTTCACTTTTTCAAAGTCCGATGTCAAACTTTGGATCTTTGCAAGGTATTTGGATAGCTGTGGCTTGTTCACCTCAAAATGTCCGCGGACTTGGTTGACAACCAATTCGGAGTCACTGTATGCAATTAATGTTTTTGCCGAATATTCTTTAGCTAACCGGAGTCCTGCTAGCAATGCTTCGTACTCCGCGGCGTTGTTAGTTGCCGGAAATCCAAGGATCATTGAATATTTTATCTTCGACCCCTTTGGTGTTCTTAGCACAAAGTTAGCGCCACAACCATCCTTCATTGAAGAGCCATCCACGTGCAGTGTTCATGTTGGTGCATTGCTAGGCTCATCTGCATCACGAAGGTCTGGATCACTAAGAGTTGGGGTCGTTGTCTCGACGATGAAGTCCGCCAAGGCCGACCTTTCAAGGCTGGCTTCGGGCAAAATTCTATGTCGAACTCTCCGAGCTCAATGGCCCACTTGACCAGTTGTCCTGACATCTTGGGCTTCTGCAGAATCGCTTTCAAGGGCTGATCGGTCAGGACTACCACTTTGTGTGCTTGGAAGTAAGGTCTTAGCTTCCGAGTGAAATATACAAGTGCTAAAACTATCTTCTCTATATGGGGGTACCTGGTCTCTGCATCAGCCAAGGTTTTGCTCACGTAGTACACAGGCTGTTGCTTATTGTACTGTTGCCGTATCAACACCTAGATCAAGGTTGTGTCGGACACAGCGAGATACAGGTATAGCTCCTCTCCTGGCTGTGGAGAAGCTAAGAAAGGAGGATTCGAAAGATACTTTTTGAGTCCTCAGAATGTCTCCTCGCAGTCATTAGTCCACTAGAAGCCGTTAGTCTTCGTCCCTCTCGGGGCTTTGAAAAACGACAAGTACTTTTCGTCCGATTTGGCCAAGAAGCGAGACAGAGCTGCTATTCTCCCAGTTAATTTCTGGACCTCCTTCATAGTTCGAGGGGACTTCATATCAAGAATGGCCTTGATTTTTTCTGGGTTCTCAATCCCTCGGTGTGAAATGATGTAGCTCAAAAATTTTTCAGACGTCACTCCAAATGTACACTTAGCCGGTTTAAGTTTCATCTGGTGAGCTCTTATGACATTGAAGGTCTCATCCAGATCTTGGATGTGATGGTCTGTTATTCTATTTTTGATGAGCATGTTGTCCACGTAGGCCTTCACATTCATTCTGATTTGGTCATCGAATATTTTATTCACGAGC
The DNA here is from genome assembly GCA_025585075.1 of Nepenthes mirabilis. NCBI lineage: Eukaryota > Viridiplantae > Streptophyta > Magnoliopsida > Caryophyllales > Nepenthaceae > Nepenthes > Nepenthes mirabilis. The sequence continues at coordinate 24,895 of JAODPA010075044.1, forward strand.
CGCTGATAAATCGCACCGGCATTATTGAGGCCAAAGGGTATGATTCTGTAACAGTATGTCCCCTGGTCCGTCATGAATGGTGTGTGCTCATCGTTTTCGGGGCTTATCTTTATTTGATTGTAGCCCGAGTACGCATCTATGAAACTTAGGAGTTTATGGCTGGATGTCGATTCTACAAGCTGGTCGATTTTGGGTAGGGGGAAGCTGTCTTTCGGACATGCTTTATTGACGTCTGTAAAGCCCACGTACATCCTCCATTTTTCGTTACTCTTCCTGACTATGACAACATTTGATAGCCAATTTGGATACTGTACCTCCCAGATGAATCCAGCATCTAGAAGCTTTTTCACCTCTTTATGTATGGCCACCAGTTTCTCAGTCGAATAATTTCTGTGTTTTTACTGTATAGGTTTGTGATGGGGATCCAGGCCCAGTTTATGAACCATTATGTCAGTTGGGATCCTTGGCATGTCACTCGGAACCCAGGCAAAAACGTCTGAATTTTTCAGAAGAAACTGATGAGCCGGTCTCTAAAGGACTGAGGCAGGGAGCTTCCTGTCTGGACATATTTCTCAGGATCGCTCGGATCCAATGAGACTTGGACTGTTGGCTCTCCAGATTGAGCTTGCTGCAACGGTGCTTCATTTTGTAGGTCAAGGTCTTCCATAGGCTGGGAAAGAGGCATCTGTGTAACTTGCGACAAAAAATATGTTTGTCCGGCAGCTTAGTCTCCGAGGACCTCTCCAGTCCCAAATGGTGTCGAGAACTTCATCTTTAGATACGGGATGGAAGTGATAGCACCGAAGGTAGTCAGACAAGGACGTCCGAGGATTGCATTGTAGACTGATGGAAAGTCTACTTAAAAAGTGAGAACTTTAGATGCAGTCCTCGGGTACGTTCCTAGAATGACTTCTAATTGGATGACACTCTGAACTGGTACTGCCTCATTGTCAAATTTGTAGAGTGGTTCTTTGGTTGCTCTCATTTGACTTCTCTTAAATACCAATTTAAAATAAGTATCAAGATAAAGTAAATTCCTCGAACTTTCATTATCAACAAAAACTCGTTTCATTTGGTAGTCATTGGCTCCGTCAGAAACGAGTACAGTTACAACCAAGCGGTCAGAATGCGGAGAAGTTACATGAGTCATATTTTCGTTACTAAAACTAATGACTTCATTCCTAATTCCTACGCTTGGCTTTTTCACTATAGAGATCTCCTTTTCGTCTTCTTGGGTCGGGCGAGTTGATATCATGTTCACAACTCCCGTGGCCACTCGGTTCCTCGGCGGGTCAGCCTCAACGTTACCTGCTATTCCGGAGGTTTGTCTGCGTTTTTGCAGGAAAAGGTTGAGATGACCTCTCCTGATGAGCTCATCGATTTCTTTCTGTAGCGTCAGGCAGTCCTCCGTACTATGACCTTCTTTGCGATGGTAATAACAGTACTTCGACTGGTCACTCTGTCTGGATTTTTCAGTGCCTTGGGTCACTTCAAAAACTTCTCATCCCGAATTTGCATCAGGATGTTGGTACGGGTGTCGTTCAGGTAAGTTCACAAGCCTGAGCTCTCTCCGAACGACCTGCTCGGACTTACACTGCTTCTTTATTCCTTGGGGACCTTGGTGGTCCCCGCATTTTCTCTTTTCTTCCACAGCCTTCAGGTGGAAGTTTTCATCCCCTTCTGGCTTCTTGGTGTCATTGGTTTCTTCAGCCGCGATGTACCCTTGTGCCACGGCCTCGGTCTCTGCGAAAGTCTGGGGTTCTTTACGAAAGAGGTGCTTGAAAAAAGCTCCTTCCTCCAGTGCAGATAAGAAGGCATTTAGCTTCACCCCATTTGTCAGCTTGGGAATCTATTTAGCTTTTGCAATGAATCGGGCCAGAAATCCCCTCAAACTCTCCCTGGCTTCTTGCTTCACGTGAGTAAGGTGTCAGGGCTGCTTCTCAATCCTTATGTTGGAGGCAAATTGCGAGAGAAAATTAGCTGCCAGCTTGTTGAATGACTGAATGGAATTCGCTGGCAGTCCGTAGAATCATATTCTCACTTCTCCTTTGAGTGTCAACGAAAAGTATTGACACATGGTCATCTCATCCAAGCATTGGAGGCTTAGATGCTTTCAAAAGTGATCGAGATGATCCATTGGATTAGCGTTTCCGTCGTACACGTTGAGATTTGGCATTTTAAACTTTGGGGGGAGTGGCCTTGTCCTAATCTCCATTATAAATGGGGAATGGTGTAGGTCAGCTCCTCCTCTATTGTCTCCACCAAAAACTCGTTGCCAGACTTTCTCTAGCTTCTCCTCCACGTGGGGTGGAGCCGCCACCTCGTTGAAGTAGTTCCTCAAGTCGTAAGGGTCTTGGACAGCTTGCGGCTCCGGTAGGCTCCTCACCCTTGGAGGGACTTCATCGCCGGGAGCCGCTTCTTGAACGGCGTGCTTCTGATTGTCACATATAGATCGAGGATTTCGCTTCTCTAGGCTCTCCTCCTGGATCTGAGGACCCAAGCGACCTTCAAGTCGTTGTGGGATTCTGCTGCTTGAGGCAACCTGTGTGTCCCCGGATCCTTGTGCTGACTGGCTTGGTTCGTGGGGTTCTTCTTCCCCTTACCCTTTCTCTGGGACGTCACGGTCTGAGAGGCCTTGGATGGTGCTCCCTTTAGCCACTGGTCCATCTTCGAGCAGAGGGTCTGGACGGTTTTGGACATGTTGTCCATCCTCATTGCCAATGCCCGTACGTACGGATTTGGGTGATTCTCTATCCTGATGCACGCAGTCGGGCCATTGCCACATGAGGGAGCATCTCTGATTGTGGTACTAGCTTGTACTCTTGTGTTCACCATTTTTTGATTTCTGGAAGATGTGTTAACCTGACTTTTAGTCGGTTCCCACAGACGGCGTCAATGTTGTGTTTTTGGATCCTGGTCGCTGTACGGACGGAGATCCACAGATGTCCTTGGATCTTTTTGAGCGTACTCGGACAGAACTCATGCAACTTAAAGAGTAAGGATGTCCTCTTAGATTAGAGGATGTGGTTTTGAGAGATAGAGAGAGAGCAGTAGTGACACACAGTATTTTACGTGAAAAGCTCTCTCTTGAATGAGAGAAAAAAACCACGGGACTCTTTGTCCGTAAATGATCTCACTAGGGTTATTTTGGTTACAAAGAAACCAAGTTACAAAGGAGAGTGAATGAGAACAGGAAGTAAGATGGCGACTCTGTAGGATCACCCTCACTATTACAAGTGTTCTCCCAGTTGCGCAGCATGGACGTCTTTCTTTCTCTCTCTATGAGTGTAAATGTAAGTGTAAAATGTTCCCTCCCTTTATTAGGTACACAGTAAATGTATATATAGTGGTTTGAATCCTCCTATGGAAGCACTCATGTGGAGTTGGCGTGTGTAGGGGATTCTACCACCAACTCTGCAAATCCATCTTACCGTGTCAGGGATATTGCGTGTATGCAGGCTTGCTCCGTTAGACGTCACCTCTATAGTGATCGTGTGTGCTCTGCAAGTCATTATTCCCTGTGAAGATTGCATGTTGCAGAGATTGCGCGTGCTTTTGCGAAAGTCTACCCTCTGAACTGGCGTCCTTGGTCATCCTGAGCTTCCTTTCCTGTGCTCATGCCGTTGAAAATTTCTCTGAGCCCTCGTCCTTGATAAAGACTTTTGGACTCTGCGGGCGTTTGGTGCCAAATGTCCTCGGGGCTTTATTGGAGACTTTGGTCTCTTACGGAGTCCTCGAGCCTTCCAAGTTAAGTCAGTCTCTCGGACCAATTCTGTTCTCTAGATCTCTCGGGACGTGGTCCCAAGTCCTTGGGCCTCTAAGACCAATTTAATTTCTTCAGGCAAATCAGCGTCGTGGGCGTCTTGGAACATGGACTTAGTTTTTGAATCTTTTATCTGGGCCTTAGGTATCAGTACCCATCACTATTAATATTTGATATTTATCTTTACATAAGTTTTTATTTGTATTTGATATCTTTTGATAATTTTAAATTGCAAAGTGGTAAGTCGAAATATAGATATTGATTAGTATACAAAAGAAATTTTTGCTATATTAAGCTTTATTTTAATT
>JAODPA010075045.1:7363-62680 GCA_025585075.1 Nepenthes mirabilis
CCAAGAAAAAAAAATAAAAGACTTCAATTTCTTCAAACTTTATCACAATAATGGCCCTCCAGATATCCTCAATGGGAAGGAATCACCAAAAACTCCCCCACCTATTACATTCTCCCTGTAGTTTTGCCTTCACTAACTTTTCTTTTGGAATACATTCCTTTCATTCCGTATCTTCCAGAATTGCTACAAAAGGTGCTTGATATCAGATAGCACTGTATTTTTGTTCACATCCCATCTGATCCCAACCTGCACAATGAAAATCATCCCTGTCCCTTTCATTGAAAAATTGTAGTGTTTAATATTAATCATTGTTTGTTTTGTCCTTTTTAGGGGATGGGAGCTTAGCTCTGGTGGTGTGATTTCTTTGAAGTGGGGATTTGGTTTGTTTGGTTTGAAGATTGTAGTTCTTTTTGATTTCTAACCTTTTAAATTCTGAGATGTTGAAATTATATGAACTATTAAGGTAGCTCCAATTACGCAAGAAATCAAGTATACACATTCATTTGATGGAAGGGATATCATTTGCTGTATGGATACTAGGAAATAGGTGTGCAAGCCAAATCAGAAGTTGGCATATGTCCTGTTGTTTATCTAGACCAAGTAAAGGGGCATCCTGCTTCCTAGGACTAGGAGTGCATCCTATGAAGGCAATTTGAAATACACCTTACCTAGGAAGTGGGTATTCTCAAACCAAACATGGCCCTGTTCCAGCAAACAGATTGTTCCGGCATGGATAAATTTTACCATCCCTTGATCCAACTATGCAGGAGCCTTGTGCATGGATACATTTTACCATCCCTTGACCTGACTGTACAGGAGCCTGGTGCACCGGTGCCCCTTTCATTGCTTTAACAATTTGTACTTACTTTGCCCTATGCATCCAAAGCCCTTTATTTTATCTCGTTTCTTTAGTAAGTATGCTGAAGCATGCCTTGGATGGGAAAATTTATGGATTTGTTTGATCTTCCTTGCTGGGAATTCGTGTGGCAGGCCTCAAGCCTTCATATCTTTGAATTTTGCCTGCCTTTATTTTCGGATTTGTTTTTTAAATGAAGAAAATTTACGTCCTTTTGACACAGTATTTTTTGGTTTCAGTCTGACATGATTGTTCCATTAACCCTTTGTTTTACATTTGTTGAATTGCTAGAACTTTCAATGTTATTTTACATTGATGCTGTTCATGTTTTGAGCTTTTATTCCTGCAGGAGAAGATAAATAAGTTTCTTGCGTACAAAAGATTGGGGAAAAGCTTTAATGCGGAGGTTCGCAATCGAAAAGACTATCGGAACCCCGACTTCTTGCAGCATGCTGTGAGGTATCAAGAAGTTGATGAGATAGGATCTTGCTTCAGTAAAGATGTATTTGACCCTCATGGATATGATTCAAGTGACTTCTATGATGCAATAGGTCATTGACAATTTCATTTTTTTCAAGTCTGTTTCTTTTTCTAGCCAATATTCTATCCTTCTGTCAGTGTTGGTTCTTGCATGTCGAGACATATGCTGCCTGGGTTGTGTTTGAATCATTCATTTCTCTGTGTATAAAAACTCAGAGGCTGATATGAGGCATGAAGTGGAAAGGAAGGAGCTAGAAAAGAAAAAGAATCAGAAAATGGAATTTGTTTCTGGAGGAACACAGCTTGGCCCTGCTGTTACTGTCCAAAAAGTTAACATGCCTGTTACAGGTCTGTGTGACCTTTCATGATGAAGATGCTTCCCGCTAATCATCTAATTGGTGGTTACTGGCAAAGTTCATTAGCTTAATGTTTTTGCTGGATATGTTTTCGGTTCTGTGAGAAAGATTGATTGCTTCTGTTTCTTTCCCGCTCCCTTTTCATGAGAGAATTAATGTAATAGTGTTCTTTAACAGGTTTAAATCCGACATCTGGTGGACTGCAATCGGCTCCAGTTGCATCTGAGGCGTGTATTCGTGAAAGTAGGCAAAATAAGAAATCAAAATGGGATAAGGTTTTTGTCCATGGTTGATTTTTTTCCCCCAGTGCAGAACTAAAAAGAGTTTGGGGATCTTAATGAATTCACCTGGTTTTAGGTGGATGGTGATAGGAGGAGCACACATAGTGGTGGGCAAGATTCTGTATCTGCTGTTGGCAGCCATGCAGCACTCCTCTCTGCTGCTAATGCTGGTGCCGGATATTCCATTTTTGCGTGAGTTTTATGCGCCATTTATAGGCTATTTTCTCCTGTTTTCCATTGTGTGAATTTTAATGAAAATGGGTTTTCTTTGGTAAATGATTGGCTATTTGAATTATTCTACCATTGTTGGTTTTGCTTTGAATTTGGAGTTTATTGGTCATGTTTATGGCAGAGAATATGACAGCAGGGTTGTATAGAAGTGTGTTGCTGAGTAATGATATGGAACATGTGTCTTATTTAAAATGAGTTCATTTATGTGTTAGCTCCTGTAGGTTATTTTTATAGTGTTAATATGGTCTTTCTATGTAAACTGCTCCCTTGCTTCCTCTGCTGGTCTCAAAAGTCTCCAGTGTCACCCCTATCTATTGTCAATGAATGCTTCATTAGACGGAATATGTAGATTCTGGCTTATTCGATGATTTCTTCATGATTCTTGCTCCAGGGTTCTGTTAGCGAACTTAAGATCTCTTTAACAGATGTGAGGTTGTGGAAACATCAGGTTTTCTTCATATTGCTATCTTAGAACAATACGGTTTCTAGGACTGTTGACCATTATACAAGTTGCATGGAATCAAAGTGGAAGGAATGAATTTGTGATGATTAGATAGAATAAGTAGAAAAGAAGAAGTGGAAGGATTGCTCTCTTTTTGGGCTCAACAAATTCTTGGATGGAAAGGAAACGAAGCTGTTGTCACTTTAAATGTAGAACATGATAACAATATGACGATATAACCAAAAAATAACTCCATTTTTAAGAAGTGTATAAAAATTATTTCCCCAACATTTTAATGTTGTCAACTGCAATTTAGGCTTAACTCTTTTGGTTGAGGAAGTGCTGTAATTCATGCCAATACCGCAATTAATTCATCCCACTTAATAAAAATAAATTTAAAATAGGGGTGATTGCTTGTCCCTTCTTATTTCTTACTGTATCTCCCCCACCAAGTGATTCAGCCTTATACCCAATGTCCTAGTGAACGTTTGAATGATAAGGTATGCCTGTTCCATTTAGTGGTTTACCTCAAGTGGGGATTTTCTACCTTTCCTCTAATTGTCCCTTCCCTGTCTTTCTTTTCTCTCCCCACCCAACGGCAGTGAAGCTTCAGGAGATATTCTGTAATTTCTGACACTAATATTTTGGCTTGTTCTCTTGGCTTGATTTGCATCAGCTATAATGTCAAGTTGATTCAATGTTATATCAAGTTCCCAAATCAAACAGTGGGAGGATTTCCTTTCGTATTTTAAAGATCATACTAGATTTTACCCTTGATTTCAATAAGACAGTTCAGATTTCACCTATATAACATTTCCAGTAAATTTGGAGAAGATACAGGAATGGGTGTTCTATTCCTATCAGTCACCAAATTGTAGGTGATTAAATGACGAATAAAAAAATTGTGTATGCAAAAGATTATTGAAAAAACGGTGTTTATGTGATTAAAAAAAAAATTACCGTATACTTCTCTGGACTTGCATCATTTTCATGTGTAACTGGCTGCAGATGCCAATGCAACAAATAGAGGAATTTTGTTTTTCTGCTGAAAAGTGGGGATTAGTTCCTGACATTTCAGGGAAACTGCAGGCAACAAAAACGTCGAGAAGCAGAAGAGAAACGATTGAGTGAGAAGAAGGTGGACCGGAGATCTTGAGCATTGCATTCAATCACCTGTGCAACTTCTTGGAATGGTGAAACGACATGCTTCTTGGAGGCAACATGGATGGATATCTGTTCTTGAAGGCATTCCATGGTACATCATGTGGCAGGCCAGACTGTACATTGAGCTGTCATGCTGTTCAACATCAGTAAACTATTTCGGCTAAAACGGTGGGAAGAAATTGTGTTTGTCGTTGACATGACTGTAAATTGAGTTGTTTCCCTTCTTTTTGACGTGCCTGTCAAGAACAATTAGATTTGCAATAATTATTCAGTTCCTAATGTGAAAAATGATTGGTCCCTAGTACTTTAAGATGTTCCTGTTTTTTTTGTTAGATCACTGGTAGGGAGAGTATTTTAAGATGCGTTTTGCTTGACAGTTATTGCGCTGTTGAATTCTATAGTCTAATTACTTGGGGGCAGTAATGATGACCTGCGGTTGTCGGAGTCTGTGCTGATAGTAATTGATGCCCAATCACAGAGGTGATTTTATTAGCAGTTGCCCTAGATCCTGATATTTCACGTACTTTGTATAAAAAAAAAGAAAAGAGTAAAAAAGGGAAACTCGACCTCCTTTTTCCATGACTAACCATTTGAGTTTGCCTATGGTTCAGTTAGTTTGTGCTTGCTGAAACAGGTGGTGGAAAGTTCATGTCTAGATGCAGCCTTCCTCACCATGTCATGCTACCAGAACACAGGTGCTGGTCTCCCCTTAAGACACTGGCCCAAGTCCTGTTTTACCAGGTTAGGTAAGTTTGTACAAAACATGGGAAGTTCCAAATTAAAGCGGGATCTCTTAGTATCTAGAGTTTCAATGAAGTTATTAACAGTTGAAGTAAGACCATGTAAATTCTACTTACCAAAAAAGACCACGTCAGTGCACCCAAATTTGTGTGTCCTAGGCATCTGTTATTTACTCCTATTTGTGCTTTCTTTTTTCTCCATTTTGTCATCTTCTATCATACTTCTCTTTTGTCTCCTTCTGTATGATTAGAAATCTAAAACTCAGTGTTTTTTATTTGTAGAAGCATGCTTTTACATTGTACTTCTCCTTTTTGTGGGATCTTTTTCTCCTTACAGAACCATCTAAAAACTTGGTCTTAAATTAAGTGTGTTGGCGCTCAATGTGCTTAATTCTTACATGACAAGCTGGAATTGTAGCAGGAGTGATGACACTTTTTGGCTGGAATTGTACCAAGAAAAAGTGTGTTGATCAATAGGAAGGTAACATCATCAACTAATGGCTGCAATCAGACACATTTTTTAGCTGTGAGTGCAGCAATCTTATATTCTGCTTCTGTCCAAGAAAGTGAAGCTAAATTTTGTTTCTTGCTTATTCCAGGACCCAACCTGGACCATTGCACAAAAATATATAAAGATCACTACCTAACTCATCTGTGAAAACAACACTAAGAAAACTCAACACCAAGGCTATTAACATGACGACCTGAATGCATATGAAATATTGGTGGGTTTTCTTCACCAAGGATCTTGACAAACAATAGCTACCTTTGTAGTTGTGATACTATGCAAAAAAAGTAGCAGTTTTACCAGCCCAAGACCACAGCCAAATTGTCCAAGTCACCTATTGAGCTTCATCACTGGTTTGCTTAGCTGTACTTTTGGAGGGCATATTAATGTTCTTTCGAGAATCACCTGTTGAACTGACTCAAGTCAATGATATTAGTCTAAGCCACCTTTTGAGCTTCAAAGTGTTGACCAAACTGAAGATCTTGAAGCAGCAAATCACAATCCTGTTAAAAGTGACCAGATTCAGCTAGGCCCATCTATTCTTTGGCTTTTACCTGTATCTAACATTCTTTCTATTTACTAAAAATTGAAACTTGTTATCCTACTCATACATCTGATGACCTGTTCAATAATATGACCGCTTTCATTTTATAATGCTGGAGCCACATAACATTGTTTTCATTTACTGATTCAGGCTCATAGAATCAAGCTACTAAATCTTTTACCCAAATTAATGAAAAGGAATATTTTCCAATTTGTACAATTAGCATTATTAAAACCTGTTGTTTTCCTATGTTGATGTTGTAGAACAGGGAATAAGGTTTGTTGTATTGGCAAATTCCGTGACAAAAATGGTTATCCTAGTTGAGCTGTATTTGATTAGTTTTTATTACTCAATCTGGGATTCAAAGCAAGCCAAATGAGAAGAAAAAGACCATAGTGCAAACTTGGCAGTTGAGTAAGCATTCTTTTAGAGTTCAAACCCTGTTCTCACTAGTTAGGCTTCAGAGATTGGTGGGTGTGTAGATACGGTAGTTCCAGTGGTATTGAAAATAAGTGTTTGAAGGATCCATTGGTAGAAATCCAGATCTGCTACCAGTGAGCAAGTTTGAAGACATTCTTTGGTAGGAGTCACATGCCGGAGTAAATCGGCTAAGGTTTAGTGCGTTTCCACCTCTTGGACTATAAGTTGAATTTTGTATTGTGAATGTGTTTTATTGGCTTGAGAAGCTCGATAGATTTGTACTATTGAACTGGCTGGTTTTTGAAATTTCTCCTTTATTGCCAACTTTCTGCGTTTTAATATTTTCTACTATCTGTATCTTGTGGTGTCAGTAACATGTGTTGAGTTCTACTGACCATCTCATCTGAAACCTACTATCCTTTACGTGTAGATTGTTGTGTGTTTATTTTCTGTATTGTTGGGTCTAGAAACATTTCCCAGCCATAAGGGAACTTTCACAGGGAAAAGTAAAGAGATGAGAGAGAGAGAGAGAGAGAGAGAGAGAGAAATTAGGGAGAACAGAGAACAACCGAGGGAGAGAGGGACCGTACAGAGAAGAAGAGAACCCTTCAGTAGTTGTGCTTTCATTTCACTCACAACTTAATGTTTTTGAACTACAACAATCGGAGTTTCATGTAGGTGTGTGAACATATATAGATGATCTAAAATCGGCAGCTACGATTGTAGATCTCTATAAAAGACAAATTGGACATTGAAACAGATGATTTAGGAAACAAATCTGGAATGATATCACCAAATTGCATTGAGATTTTATCTGCCTGTTATTTTTTCTCTTTTCTCCTTTTTTGTGTGGAAAGCGAGTCTGCAAGGTGGCATGGGGAATGGATAAGTATTAATGAATGAATGGATGAATTAATTCAAAGAGATTGTTGAGAGGGTGGTGAAAAGTCAGAGGCTCAGGGTGGTGCAGTACCGTTGCTTGTTATTTGGATTTAGGTTTGATTTGGGAGACATAATAGATGAAAAAAGGGGGTGATTAGAGAGGAGTTAGACTGTTGGGCTTGTAGTTCAGTTGTTAAATTACATTTGGGGTACTACTTTTAGTATAAAAGGACATCATGGTAATTCAACAAATAGGGGCATAAGTTGAAAACATCAATAGAAAAGAGCGTATTTTCACTCCCCCTTCCGAAACACAAACCTTAGAGCTTGTTCAGCCTAACTACTTTTTTCTTTGAAAGTCCTTTGGAAAGGAGCTACTTAGACGAAGCTACAAGTCTTAACAAAAGCTCTTTTGGACCATTTCCAGCTTGTCGAAAAGGGCATGTGGAAATCCTCAAAAGCGAGGTCTGTCTAAACTTTTAATTTTGGAGTGGAGGAGCTCATTAGAAGGCTGTGTCAACATATACTCCCAATTTTGGGATTTTATATTTAAAATTTTCATTTTGAGAGATGCAAAGGACTGGTATCCATGTAGAAGTCGGATTCTGTGCCTCCACTTAGGGTTCATTAACCTGTTACATTTTCCTGAATATAAGGCATTAATAATAGAGCACCAGCATCCAGACTCCTGAGGGTATTTGAGTAGCATTGAAAAATTCTTCTCCCCACCACAAAAATAAATAAATAAATAAAATCGATCAGGAAAAAAGCCTCGTGATTCCTCGCTTTAATCTTTTATATAAATACTTATCGCCTCTAAATTATTTTCCCTTCTGAAGTAAAGTGCAATCTGGTTTGGGAGTACGTTAGGATATTCAATTGATAAATAAATGCTGAATAAATTTCATGAATAATGAGGGCCCTGCCGAGCAAAGGGCCTGATGTAATGAAGCTTCTAGGTCACTCAAGTCAAGGGATGTTAAGAAATGAGGGGACTGACAAACGGAGGTGATGATTGTTTTAAAAGAATCTTCCCTTGGTTTCTGGGCTATCCAATATGCTTGCCCTTTGGTGACTACTAACCCCTAAAGAAACTAATCACTTGCTATTTTTTTTTTATTTTCTGCTCTCATGTCTAGTTGAATACTGCTCAGTTTTCGCCTAGTTATCTTCCCTTTTCATACCCAGGGAAAAAGGGAAACAGGTGGAGAAACAGATTTTCCTCAAATTGGCCACTTGACGGACGATATGATTATTTGATAATGATTCATGCTTGTACTCGTGGGAATGCCTCATTTTTTCCAGCATGCTCAATGTTTTCACATTGTGCTGTGGACAGCCAAGTGGTCAGCAATACACCCACACACACACACATATGCACATATATGCCTGTCTTGATATTTATAGCTTTTGCTTGTATTCTTTCCTGATGATTTCCATATCTTTGAGTGGTGCAGCATGTGATGAGGTCTTACTCGGCATTCCATGGAAAGCATGGCCGGTTGTTGGCTTGGCATTGCTCTGTCTCAAGTTGGCCTTTGTCGTAACTGTTGCACTTTATCGAATAGGGTACGAAATGATTTGTTTTAATAGGGTACGAATCCTTTTAATATTGTCATAACCAATCCTTTTAATAGGGTACGAAAGAAGTCATAACCGAGTCAAATGATTTGTTTCGTTGCATTGTATATTTTATAAGCTGTGAAGTTGATTTATAATTGTTTAATAGGCTGGGGAAATATTTGGATGCAGGTGCACTTTGACAACCAGCGACACATGGAAAATTGAGAGCGCCACTTACTACTAATTAACCTCTTATCTTAGGTTCTGCTGCATTGCTACTCCACCTGAAATACCACCTCACTGTTGGACACACATCCACTTCACTGAAATTCTTGCATTGCTTTTACCCTGAGCATTGGACTACTTTGAGAAACTATATCCCCTTTTTCTTTTGTTAAGTAAGGTTATTAGATGTAGGCCTCGCCAAATGAGAGGTCTTAGGGGACATTAATTGAGCTAGTTGTAGTTTTTTTTTTTTTAATGACAGTGATGCCTAATTATTTATTGTTAGTATTGATGGATAGAGGAGGCGATACATAATCGAGAATGTCTTAATGATGACTAGAGTATTTTCACGAGATCATTCTTATTAAATGCCACTTTATATATTAAAATAAATTGACCGCTGTGGATATATATATGATTACAATGCGACGGAATGCAATGGTTTTTAAGGGTTACAAAATATGTATTTTGTAATTATTATGAAATTGTCAATAGTTAAATACAGGAATATATATATATATACACACGCGTAATATTCTATCATTTTTAGGTGACAATAGTGCATTTTTGGACCAGATGCATATAGTATGCGACAGTGAAAATGTCTAGACGGCTTTGAAATGATGAATTGAGATACCCAATTCCACATTGGAATTTGGAAGAGGATGGGGAATGCTTGACGGTGGGGGTGCAGGCGAGTGAGTACAAAATAAAAATAGAGAGAGAGTGAGCTGGCCCTTCTTTTTTTTTTCTTTTTTTTTTAAATTTTTTTCACGTGTGGCCAAATTTAGTTGGTATGAAACCTATTACGATTCCGAGAACAGAACCTGACATTGTTTGCCAGTAATGTTGATTTATTTCCAATTTCACAGGAAAAAAAACTCAGAATAAAAAATTAGCTGAGTCTTAGAATTTCGTGACATGATTAATTCAACTCAAGGACATGATATCATTGATAACTTTGCCTTCAAATGCATTGGATTGTCTAGTAAGATCAGAAAATTTATTTTAGGCACATGAGATGAAATAGTATAAGTTGAATGATTTTGGTGCGTGTAAAGTGGAGGGCATTTAAAAATACGGAGATACACAGTTGATATGATCCATTCTATCGAGTTCAGCGTAAGGGTATTGAAAAGACTGGGACGAGAGCCCCTGGCTCAGTCCAACATTATCATATCAAATCAGATGAAGCATTTTTTTCAGTTCAAAAATGACGCTGAGATTGGCCATAATTAGCAACTCAAAAACACAATTTGTATCCCTTCTCCTATCTAGATTACAATACCTCGGCAAAACGTTAAAATTAACCCATTGAGATACAGAAACCACAGGTTCCGAGCACAAAAATCTACCAATCATTTATATACACGAATAATGCTGTATATATTTAACCATTTCCCAACTTCACATTGTGAATGTCTGGTTTGGTGAGTCACCCTCGTAACTACAATGCCTGAGTTACCGAAAGCAAAGGTGCACCCTTTATACCTGTCAATCGAGTTATAACATGGAGCAGAATAGCTGCCTACTTAAATGCAGATTGAATAAATAATCTGCCTTCATCAGAAGCCAAATGATGAATTGATTCTCACATCAGCATACTATAAAAAAGGTAACATGGTACATAGAAATTCCGCTATGCACGAGATTTGGAAAAAGAACAGACAATATTTGAATCTATTATACACAATATTACTGTCTTATGCAAATGGGCCTTTTTATGACTCCAACTCATAATTATCAAGTCATATCACAACTACCCTATTGCTACGATAAAGCTTTCCTTCACATTCACATGGTATACCAGTACCAAATTTATCCCATAATTGACAACCCCATCCATCCCTGTATCTGAAATGAAATCTTTATCTTTTTTTTTTCTTTTTTTTGGGGGGGGGGGGGGGAGGGGGGGAGGGAGGGGAGTAAAGGGCATACGAATTTTTACATAGAGAGGGGGAGGAAATTTACAATTGACAGTCCGATCACACTGAAGATGCACTGTCCCCTGTTGCTCTCTCAAATGAAGATTAAGAATTCAAATACCAGATGTTCATGACAGAACACCTTAAGTTTGTGCCCAACTCACCTCCCCATACTATTGATCAGCGGTGGATATTTCACTTTCTGAGCCAGAGCAATATAATGCAGACCTGCCATCGTGTGCATTGGTTGGCTGTGAATATCTCTAGAAACCCAGGTAAAGTGGGCCAAGATGAAATCAAGTGAGAGATTTGCCAGCCCATTCCCGCCCTTGACGCTTTTGCTTGGCCACCATCCTGTTGAATTTCTCTTTCCCTTTCTCCAGAAGGGGGTCATGCACCACGTAGGCATTCGGGTCTTCATTGCGAGACATATTGTCCTACAAAGTAATGTAGGCAACATGATGACACTGAAGCAGATCCATTCCATGTTTAATACAACACTGGTCCACTATACCTAGGCATGCTAGATTAGACTACTTCATGCATTTACAGAGTTGTACTACCAAAGTTCAAGAAAGATACTTTCTAGCAAAATTAGCCTTAGATGTCAAATGGGCAGTAACATATGTGTAGGGCTCGGGAAAGGGTCGGACCATTTTAAATCTATTGTACTCAAATTTACCTTACATTATGTAAGAGGCAGTTTACACAACTCTAACCCATGATCACCACATCATATGGCAACAATTCTACCGTTATGCCAATACTTTCTCTCAAAATTAGTCGTACACAATGCGGTCACTATATAGACAAAAGGTTATACACTATAGATTAACATGAGAGGAGATTCAAAACACAAGGGCAGAGAAAAAAAGATGATATTAAAGGCACAGAAATGAAGAACAACCTTGCCAGATTCAGGTGGAAACATTAGGCGGCCTGGTCTCCAGTTAGATAGGTCGTCATCATTTCCACCTTCAGATGGACTGTGTGAAGCAACGGGCTTTACAACAAGGGACTTCTTAACCCGCTCCAGTTTGGAAAGAACCTGATGATATGAAGACAAGCATCACAACAAAATGGAAACGGACCAGCATTAAAAACATAAATGATGTTGCAGTTCCCATTACTAGGGAGAAAAAGACTCATCAGGCAGCATGATAATCTTGACTCCAAAATCCAAGGCTAAGAATTGCATATTTGCATGCACAGGTTCTGCTGGTCGATTTTGGGTAGTCACGTAGCCGTAATTGCTTTTAACCTTCTTTTTCACTAATTTAGGATAGATGGAAATCCCATATAAATAAATCAAAAATAAAGAGATGAGTTTTTCACTAGTTTTGGCCCAGCCAAAGTAAGCCTTAAATGCTTAAGCTCAGTTGCTGAATGGACAGTATGCAACTTATAACTAGGTCACACATTTCCCTCACAATCGCTACGGGACATTACAATAATAGCATAATAGGAGCTGCTGTATAAAATGGCTTAGGCACTTGAAGCACAGAGCAGAAATGGGAAAAAATAATTTGATGGGGAGTCGAGATAGGGAATGGAGGAGGGGACTAGAAAACTGCTGGCAAATGCGTCAACTGGGTACTTCATTTGGCTGTTCCTAAGGAAATACCTACTTTCAAATGCAAATACCTTTCATCCTAGGAAGATCTAGCTAATTCAGATTGAGTTCAAGACCAGGTAGGTCATCATTTATCAAGTTAGTTTGTCCATGTACTGCAACAAATGGCTATTTAATCAAATGAAAAAAGTCAAGCAGACGAACAGAGCGCCCCCCCCCCCCCCAAAAATAAAAAATAAAAAATAAAAAAGTCAGAAGAATGAAAAACACAGTTCAATTGATAGACATTCATTGAAGAAGTTGATGAAGGGGAATGGAACCAGCACTAATATGGGGATGGAATAGGAATGCGTGATTTTAAAAGGGGATAAGCTGAGGCCTTTTCAAAAGCTATTTTAAAAAATGCTACTAATCAAGTTAATGAAATTATATGAATTTTGGTGTGCATGCATTGGGGGCAGGTGACCTAAACCTCAACAAGGCTGAGTACGTGCAGTGGTAAAGAAAAAGTTGAATCTTTACTTATTCGTTTAGTTACTAGAATAAATAGCTAGTGGAAGGAAGCTTGATCAGCTGATTTGCTAATGAAAAGGAAAGAAAAGCTCCAAAGAGCTGGGTTCCATTAATAGCAGCTACTCAAAAGAGATAATTGAGTAATCAGATTTCAGTTAATCAAAGGACCTGTTAATGATTCAATTTGGCTGTAATGCAAACACTCTCCTCAAGTGATAGCTCCTACTTGCATACGTGCAAGGGGAAGGATTAACATCATATCTCAGTTGGAGATTAAGTGTATTCTATTCAGCCACTCTATAAATAGAACTACTAACTAATAAACTCCCTCTCCTCCCCCTTCCCTCTCTTTCCGCATGTCATGCTCACCGGCATGTGTAAATTGTTTTCAACTCTCGATGCAACTCATACAAGATTCATTACTTCTCTGGTGAAGACATGATAAGAAAAAAGGAGGATTTATATCAGGCCATCCACAACTGAATTTAGCCCAATTTATGTATGTTGAAGGAAGAATCAAAATGGTGTTTAAAGACTAACAAACATACTCTCTTGAAGCTGAAATGTTGGTGTTCAACATGTGTCCTACACCAACACTCTCGGGCAGGCCCCAAAACATGTAGGAAACAAGCTCTTTTTTTTTTTTTTTTTTTACATAACCCAACACGTTCAAACATGTTTTGAACATGCTTAAGACTCATTTTTATTCATAACAATCTTCTCCTACTTTTAAGAAGAAGTCCACAATACTCGTAAGGAGAGACTTAGGAGAGATATGGGACATTTGTGGATATGCATTTGACTCACATGGGATGTTAGAGAGAGAGATTGAACATCCCTCGATGGATGAGCCAAAGATAGAATGTATTGCTTTTATCAATCATGGTGATACAAATGGAGACTGTAAAGAAAATTATATAGACATTGAAACTTGAAAATGACATACTTCTATATTTGGTTGCCATTGATAGTTGATACTTATCCTTCGTGTAGAAGTTTTTTGCTTATATTCAATATTTTTTGACAATTACAAAATATAAAGGTGTAAAATTAAAATCTAAATATTAATTAGTGCGTTATTGAAATTTTCACTATAAATTTTCCCTAAGTTTATTAAGGTGTGCCATTATTATATAATAGCTTGCTGAAAATATTATAACATAATCTATGTATATTTGTTAATTGCATACTATTTTTCTTATGTAACTTTTTTGGGTAAGGGAACAATAATATGTATTTTTATTGCTAATTTAGTATGAAATAGTATTTTTCATCAATAAGAAAATTTAAAAACTATTATTTTAGTTAATGTGTCCCCAAGGTATCATGTCCTCATTTTTTTTTTTAAATAATGTGTCGGTGTGCCAATGTCATAAGCTTCTTAAATCAGGAGTTCCTCTGCAAATTCCACAGAAAAGCATCATAGGAGCATACTTTTCTAGGTTTCGAGAGGAGGCATGCATGGTGGAAGCCTGTCTTTCTACTGTAAGAGGGAACCAACTCCAATGGGAAAAACTCTTGCTACCCTTATCATTCTCTCTTCCTCTCTCTCTGTCATGCCTTGCCAAAGAAATTAGAAAGCACCCAAAAGATATTGTTGTTCGAAAGGTCATAATGATGCTTTTGCAGTCTTGTTGGAGAAGCATTTGTGGATTTCGTGTATCATTCAGGTTAACAGACTGCTGCTACTTATGAATTCTGTTTTCTGCAAAATCACACTCTCAAATCATGGCCCTTGTCAAACTATGAGCACGAGTAGCTAGGTGGCTGGCAGAGGGACAAATAGGATGTATTGTCGATCAATCTCTGGCCGCTGAGTGCAAGTTGTAAGGAGTCTTCGTCTCAAGTCAAGCTGGGGACACCTAGTATCATTGATCTTGCCCATTAGACAAGGCAATTCTTCCACTGATATGATTATTTCTTACTGGAAAAGGATCATCAACAGACATCATCTGGGCTTTTTAAGGGAAAAACGATTCATAAATCACAAAACGTAAATGGACTTCAAAAAGGTCTGTAATGGAGGAGAAATAGTTTGGCGCTAGGAAAACCCTTTTACTCATGTGGTTGAAATTGGCAATGGAGTCACAATGTTTTCTGTGTATTATAGATGCTGCTGCAGATTCTTATTGCATATCAATTCTCAGTTCTACTAGTATGGGAGGAATAGGTAGTAGAAGGATTTCCCCAAGAAAGCGTAGTTTTGTGCAACAATCAACCTGATAGAAGGAATAGGCAAAAGAGACCATCAATCTCCCTTGGACAATAATATGGAAGACTTAGGCCACAAAAAGTTTGCTCTTTTCTCATTTAAGTATCATCAGGCCACTTGAACACATACTGGGCATGGCAACTTGAAGAGCAGGGGATACCCATAAATATAGTCCCAATAAAAGACAGATCAGTGAAACACTTGGTTCACCGTGAGCTGGCAAAGATTTTTCAGGAGTATGGTTCATGGTCATCTTTGGCATCCAATGGGCATGTATAACCCATTCGGAGGATCTTCTTTTCTCCCTTTTGAGCTTATTTTTTTTCTTTTGCACAGGAGGGGGGGGGGGCAAAGGACGAGAGTTTGGGGTTTGGGATCAAGCTGGTCATAGAAGAAAGATGCTTGGAAAGCCACACACTTGACTATTTCCTTGATCTGATGAGCAGGACAGAATCGTTAGAATTTTTGAAGAGGTAAAAACTTTGTATTGAGATAAAATTGAGAGCACTTAACACCCCCTAGTTTTGGGTCATGGAAGGATTCATTAAATGTGGATGAATCAATGACCTTCATCAATAATTTTTCTGCACCTTTAAATTGTTCTTTCAATGGGATGATGCACATAGGTGAAACCCCCTTGATGTCTTTCTAAATGCAATCTTCTATCTACATGTCTTAGCTTTTTTATTTTCTATTTTTTTTGGAGGGGGGGGGGGTTGTTAATCGTACCCACAATAACACAATTGTAGGTCTTATCTTAGAGCAATCTATGGTCAATTAAGCTGTCAACAAATGCAAAGGAAAAACATCACAAAAGGAAAAGCAGGAGAAACTGAAGAGAACTAGACAACATACATCATCTTCACGACCCTGAAGTCTGCGCTTCTTTTGTTTCTGCAACAGCCTTTGTCGTTCAGAATTACCTAACAACAGCAGGTCACTATCTGCATTAGCCATTCGTTCAGCCCTGGCCTCTGATCCAACTCCTTTTTTTTTAATGGACAACTTTTCCATTTTTCGTTGGTCATCTAAGCTT
This sequence comes from Nepenthes mirabilis, assembly GCA_025585075.1. Taxonomy (NCBI): domain Eukaryota; kingdom Viridiplantae; phylum Streptophyta; class Magnoliopsida; order Caryophyllales; family Nepenthaceae; genus Nepenthes; species Nepenthes mirabilis. The sequence goes on from JAODPA010075045.1 coordinate 23,315, forward strand.
TCCAGACCAGACCTGAAAGTGCAATACGCAGAAGTCTCTATCAGGCAGAGCCTTCAAGGACAGTGGCAGTATACTAAAATATTATAAAATATTGCAGGACTAGAATACAGTTAGCTGCTAGTGTATACTAACTAGATGAGACATAAAACCCAAGATTGTGGCACAACTTATCAGCAATAAATATTATGCCTGCCAATAAATATTTCTGTTAGTCAATCGCAGAGTACATTTGAAAATCAAGCCACTACTGTTGGAACTACTTAAATTAGGTTCTCTTTGATAATTCTCTAATCTTCACAGATGTTACATTAATTATTTTTTGTAATTAAAAACAATGCTTTTGAACTCTTTTGACTTCTGAGAGACTTTTAGAAATCAGGACCATAGATAAGGAATAAAAATGACTGATGTTGCTACTCTAAGAAACTTGGCAGCAAAATTACCTTTTGAGCAAGTAAACTAGGGAACACAATAAAATTGTCATTTCTACACCTAGACACAGATTTATAACGATCTCTCTCAGCTGTTTACCTTACAGATCTCCTTGTGCAATCACCAAGCTCCCCTTTGCGATGTTTACACTCGTTTCAATAGAATGCCAACAAAATGACAAAAACGGTAGCCCAATGCACACGGCTTCTTGCACTGCAAGCTTTTGGCATGGGTGAAATTGTATGTATTTAATCTTCTGAAAATTTTGCAGTAAAAAGATTGTAGTTAGTGGCTACATTGCTAATGTGATAAGCCTTGCACACAAGGTCACCTTCACTACACCATCCTATCAAAAGGATTGTACCATCCCAGAACAAAGCTTGGTGGTAGTGCAAAGAAATTGAAATGGTAAAACTCAAAGAGATTGTTATAAAGCAACATAATAATGCAGTAGTGATGAAAATTTGGAGAAGTGTGCTAAGAAAGGGTTAAGAAAGGTGGCAGCAAAACCAAGGAAAAAGCATACCAGGATTTGTACAAGCAATGTAACATATAGGAGGGAGAAAAAGTCCAAAGATTAACCGGAGCAATGGATACTACAACAGAAAACTTGAATGATAAACTGGGGAAGTTGCAACTGCGCTGAAGATGATGAAGATTACCAGACAAATGGAGGCTTGAGCAAGCATGGGAGAACAGGATATTGCATCGTTGACAAGTTCTATAACAAAAATTATAAGCAACAAAGGCAATTGAAGCGTGTAAAAACAGAGCATTGATAACCATTTCCAAGAAAAAAGGAGATAATATACAAAGTTTTGCTAACTAGGGAATTACCTCCCTATGTCATACTAAGGGAGAGAGTGATGGAAAAAAGGTTAAGGTGAGATACACTTGTACTAAAGAACCAATTTAGAGGCATGTCAGCCAGATCCATAATAAAATCTATCCATTTGGTAGGACATCTCATGGAACAACCAAGAAAAGACAAATGGGCATAAAATAATGGTACGCAATAGAAAATTTGCATGGTTTATCAATTGTGGCCTAGATTGGTTTAAATTATAGAAATAGTCTCTCTACATCGCAAAGGTAAGACTGCATATATTTATTCATTTGATGCAAGTGCCGTCACTGCCACTAATGAAGCTGCCAACCTCATGAAACCACCACTAGAAATGACCTCAAAGATCACTCAAAGCTATCGTATGCTTTTAATTAGGGAAATGAGTTCAGGAACATTAATTGGGTAAGTGGTTCCAAGGCCATCTTGCTGCAAATCCAAAGGAAGAAAAGCTAGTCTCAAGGCCTCGTTCCGCCCGTTCAACCTTCCTTCCTCACTAAGACAACAGCCTCCTTCCTCTTCAAATTAGTTACTCGTTTTCACTAGTAGGCAGACTGGAATGAAAAGAAATATTTCATTTTAGAAAGAATAGTTTAACCTCTTGAAAAAGCACTTGATCCTTTGATTCGTGAGTGAGCTCATGCGTCAATCATTGGAAGGTTGAGTGAGTCCCAGCACATTTTGTAATCTCTCAGACCAGAATATGATATCCCCTTTATTTTCTTTATTTTCACATTTGGCAAGTACTTTCCCATCCTTCGATTATTGTTCTTTCTCCCTCACAGCAGTTCAGAATTCCCCATTGTACCTGATTAACAGTTTGGGATAATCTTTCACTATTTACTTCATTTTAATACAAGATTATTCTTGTCTTGATAAGATTTCCCTTTTGTTTTATTTTGTCCCAATTCTTGCTACAACACCCTCCCCAAAATCCTCACTAGCTAGACCACCTTTTTTTTAGAAGGGAATACATATAGTGTTAGTAGATTTCATACAGTTCTAAGAGAAGTATACAATTTTTCATTGATTTGAGTGAGGATACACACAAGGGAAACCATGAGTTTTCAGATTATGATCAGCTTATATTGTTTTTACTACAGATGAACAAACTAAGCACACCCAAGATAATGGGCCTTGGAGAATGGATTCCAAATAATATACTACCGGTGGATGAGACTTGGGAAAGGCATTAATAATGCCAAGACTTGGTGGTTAAAGGTTCTAGAATCAGGAAAGAAACTACCAAACGCATGAAATGCAAATTAGATACAAGAAAATGGATAGGGATAAACAACCCCCCCCCCCCCCGGGGGAAAAATAAAACACAAAAACAGTAAATATCTCAAATAGCCACCCCTCATGGAAGCCAAGCGACGAAGAAATGGTTGGTGGCTAGTGCTTAAATAGCCAACACCCCTGCCAGGAACGACATCATTTGAAGGAAATGAAGCGACACACGCTTTCATTTCAATAGGCTGTGACGTTTCTTTTCAGCGGCGTCATAATGACGCATGACTCAACGTCTCCCAGCGCATCAATGTGCTCAGACGATTGATTGAAGCAATGGCGGCGCGGCGAAGTTGATGACGCCCTGACTCATCATTCCCCAGGCTAGCGAACTGATGGTTCATGATGTTGGCAGGCTCAAGGAAAATTCGACCGGCCACATCCTGGCCGAACGCCAACACGAGTTTCCGGGAGTCGAACCGCCAGAGGACCGAGCAGCAAACAGTCCAAACCATCAAGCGAACTAGGCCAGAATGGCCAAAGGCATCATCTGGACATCTCAACCATCCAAATCATGCAAAAGAAACAGAAGACACAAGGCAAAAGAGAAAGCAATGCTCAGTAGTTCCATTCATTAATTTTTTTTACAAAGTACAAAATTCACATCGGCGGACGTATACAGTAATAGAAAGGAAACAAAATACATGGAACGACGACCCAACGGCATTCACCCGGAAGCTGGTTCAAGAAAGATAGGTTCTGGGAAGACAACCGCGACAAGAAGCACCTCGCAAGAGTGTTCTCACGGACTGTCTTCCCGTTGAGCATCCCAACCAGAGACCGGGCGCGCCAGGGAATGAATGAAAAGCCATCCCCTGCAAGAACGAGGCATCAGATGTTGCCGCCCTTGCACGGAAGGCCTCTCACTCGGAGATCCTCCATCGAGACCGGCCGTAGCTGTTGGTACCGAATCAGACCCAATGCGACAAAGACAGCCCAGTCCAAAGCGGACTTTGGATGTACCCCACCAGCAAGCTCCAAAAGCAATCCCAGCAGGGGGAACTAAAGGCAGGTCCACTTTCCCAGATCCGAGAGCACATCGAGGGGAACACCTGCCCTTCGAAGCTCCTTGAGAGGACTGCTAGAGGCTAGCAGGAGAAAGATAATGATGGCCCTATGATCAGACCACCCTCATTATGACATCAAAGAAGTCGAGGGAGGAGCATCACGATAAACTTCAAGTGCTTCTTCGAATCTCACAGAATTCCATCGGATCCTAGTGGGAAGCAGCGAACATATACCGGCTTTGAACTCTCACACCACTTGGCTAATGTAAATGTGAACCATGAAACAAAGCGCGAGAAGTCCCTCCATTTATAGACGAGGAGGAAGATCATCGAGCCATTAATGAGTCACACTTGCCAAAATTGTCCGCAAGGAGTCAACAAAGAACCAATGCCAAACCTCGAATCAGTGCCAAGATCTTTCCAAACAGAGTACCAAAACCCTATGTCCCTTTACGGAAAGTTGCAAGGCACCTGGAAAAAAAGGACAGCCCTTGGTAACTAGCACCGGAACATCTCGGGAAGGAACACATGAGTTGGCTCAGCTGGAGACATCCCATCATCCAACATAATGGGAACTGGTAAGGCCCAGTCACCCGACATGGGGAGCTAGTGATGGGTCCTGTTATGCCATGAGTCGATCCAAAATCAAATCCATCCGCCAACAAAGCCTCATGAAGAGCGAAGCTCAAAAGGCCATACAACAAGCCCAGCCACCGCTGGCATATAATGCGCTGGTGGAGATAGAAATTAGCCAGGCCCAGCAGGCAGCCCTCTGCGGCTCGATCAATCACGGTGTGAGAACCCTCAAGCTCATAGGCGATAGCCTGGCCAAGACGGAGGGCGCCGACACAACAGTCGCCTGCCATTGGTAGTCGAAGTCAACGCTAAGAGGGGACTGCCACGTTCACCTGCCCGCAGCAAAAAGGACGCTACCACTGCCGACCACTGCCATTGCCAGCGTGGCTCGACAAATCACCTACTAAAACAGTCTAGCAAATGTTGGTAAGGACAACCGACAGTCGCACCACCACCATAAAATGACAGCTGACACCGGTAGCCTCCGTTAACAGCCCACAACCTACGAATCCCAATGCAACAGCTGCCTAATCTTGGCGCCAAAGCTATACCGGGCCATCATCTACAAATATCCCTTCACCACTGGGGAAGGGGGAAAAAAAGAGAGAAGCAACCTAAGAAACCCTAGAAGCAAACAATCCTAACAGAGAACACACACTCTCTTTTTCTCTCTTCCTCTCTCAGAGCGAATTCTCTCTCGAAGCTACTTTCCATCGAGCATACCATCAGAGCCTAGCCCTCCACCTTTCCAAGCCGCTCCCCGTTGAGTGCACCACCGAAGTCTAGCCCTCTACCATTCACCAAGGCGCTCCCCGCCGAGCATATCACCGAAGCTAGGCCCTTCGATACTACTCACTTTCCTCACATACATACATCCTTGCATCTTACATCCTCCTCTCATCTTTCTATTTTCCGAGAAAAATTTCTGACTTAGACATTAGAGGATAAACTGAGGAGTGAGTCTCACTAATCCTCTAACATCTTGTTTTTTAGTTGTATTGCGCAGAACCCAGGTTACCAGATATGAAGATCAGACCTGCCTCAATTCAACCCGACGAAAAAGATCAGGCGGCTCCCTAATCCGTACAACAATCCGGATCTATGGACCCATCAATGCCGATAAAACTTTAGAGATCTGTTAGCAGTATTGATGATAGAGTTACATTAAGTGTTGAAAGTGGTCAAGTTCATGAAAGAAGATCTAAGAGAACTCTAGAGATTATGGGTCACTGCTAGTATGCAAATCCAATGAGTTCCTTGGTGAGGTCATAAATCACAGTGTAAAAGCAACTAGGGTCTAGCATGTCTATGACCACTTGTCCGTAAGTTGACTTTCTCATGGTAGATTGCTCTTTTACTAGCCTGAGAAATCCATAGGATTTTTACTCTTAGGCTAGTTGGTTCCTGAGTTTTCCCTTCTTCACCAATCTGTGTGTTTGTTTTGTTTTGCAACTTCTCTTTTATTCCTATTGATGACATGCTTTGTGATTAGTTGATCGCTTAACCGAGGACCAACTATTCTTTACATGTATTGGGTTGCTCGGTTTTTGTTTTCACATTTTTGGGTCTATCTAAACACAAGCCTTCTCCTAATCCCGAGACAATTTCAATATTACTTTGTAGAATATCCATAGCTTAAAAATTCAGAATCAGAAGCTTCATACCAAGCACAAGTTAATAATTTTGTTGATGACTTCACCTTAAACAGCATGTAGTTAGGTAATACCTCCTCTAAAGGGAGACTGCAACTTTAGGTCCCCTGTGAGTCCCTAACCCCACAACCCAAAGAAGAGAAAGGAAAGAATAAATAATGTTCAGTATCTAACCTGGAAAAAATGTTTGTACGTGCATTCACAATTTTACATCCAGACTACTCCCCTAGGCACTGCTCTGCACTTACGCAATTAGTCAGCACTCAATTTACTCAACACAATAAATTTGAACTACCATTTTCTTCAACTTATTCTGCAGTACTTATTCTCTTCCAAGAGATGGTTTTTCTCCAACCACTTAAGATACTGATCCAACATTTGCAGACATTTATGTGAAATTTAAGACTTTCTCATGCTTCAAAATGCTTCAACTGATTATTTCTCCAAGCTTGGTTGACTAAATAGTTTAAAACCAGGACTTCAGCTCCTTGTGCTAGTGACAACATGAATTCATGAGTCGTATCAAAACTGTCGAGTCGCCATTCTTACCTATACACTAGTTCTAGAACATGATTAGGCATAAACAATTGACCACTGAAAGATATTACCTTGTTGATGACTTATCTTGATCCTTCGCATTTGAACCTGCTACACAGACAAAAAATATAAACAGCTACACCAATAACCTGGCTAACCAAAGAAAAGGCAAGAAAAGAAACTAATCGATCCGATATGAGAATTGGGGAAGGCAAATCACTTCTATGTTTTAATCAAGTATCAATAGCTAGCAGTCTTTCTTGGCACGGAGGCTGCTGGGTCGGAGGGAAAAACAGCCTTCAGGTATCTAAACATGGTTTATGCCATGTTCAGTACAGGAGTTATTAGATTTCTTGTTTAAACTCATCCAGGAAGGCTGGAGGGTTACTATCCTGTTTTAGTCCGCTAGACCAACAAGCCTGATCAGCTAAATGTGCACAAGAGAAGAATCTGCCATCTTTTATTATGCTAGTTTGGTTGTCTCCACTAAATATGAAGCACTATTCAACAAGTGTTGTTCACAAACGGTACTGTTCCCCAGCATATGGATCAAGCATGCGAATAACAAATTTGCATTGATAAACAAGATTATCTAACATTGACATTAGGCCGAGACACAAAGAACAAACCCAGCTCAAATGAGTATACAGAACTTCGAAATAGATGTGGCCTTCATGTACTTTTGTCCACTTCTCTTCTTTGCTCACATGATTAACTCAAGCATGTGCATCCATGTCTATGTGAGGTGTTTGCAAGTATAATTGTGAACTTTGATGCTGATTTCAGGGAAATATAGCCAAACTAATGAATAAGCATTTACTGCAAATAATTATTCTTACCATTTTGTGACTTTTGCTTAGAAGGGAGATCTCCCAACTCCCTCCTTTTTCTAAGAACCTGCTGGCGCATGCGAGCATCAAAACTTATTTCATCATTGCTATCATCGTCATCATCATGATTGTGATTGAGAGAACTGGGTAATTCAGCTTCCAACACCTTTTCTGACTGCTCTTTCTTTGAGTTTAGTGTCTCCCTTACAGATAACTGCAAATCCCTCATGCTTTTGACTTCAGGGGAATTCTGGCACCACAGAGGTCTGCCTTAGGACTTTAAACACTATATAAGATTCATATAAATATCACACTGGAGGTCATGGTTGCAACAGTAATATTGTTTCATTGTAACATGGAGGTCGCAGGCTTAAATTGATACAGCCTTATCTACAATAAAATTGCATACGTCCAACCCTCTCCAAACTCCATGATATGGAAGCCACAAGCTCTTGCCGCTTTTAGCACACTGGCATAAGCACTTTATGTACATGCCTCTTCATTGTGTTTCTCAAATTTAAATCCTACACAGTCACAATATGACTTAGACCCACTAACCAACAATTCAAACATCAACCTAGCTCTACAGATATATGGTAAATACTAAGCAGAGCTTCATGGGGAGAAACAAACAAGAGAGTAATGCGTCAATTTTTGACATCAGAGGAGATTGCCAAACAGTGACAAGAAAGAATGAAGGGATGTGAGAAAATAACTTCTTTTACCAGTTAAAAAATAGAGCTGTATCCTGGCTTTTTTCCTCAACTTAAGCTTTTTTCTCAACAAGCTTAGTGCTCATTGAATAATTTATTCATATATGAAGAGAAAGCAAGTTTACAGCTGTCTTGAAGACTCCACGTATACAGATTCTGGAAGAAAATAAAAAAGAATGCAGGCTTCTAAATCAAAGATTAATTGTAGAAAAATGGCATGGACACTATGAATCTTCACTTCACCTTGCAGTATATGTGTCGGCATTTGGCTCCCAGACATGATTATGACCCTTGGGCAAATGTTCCCTATAATGCACTGCTGTAGGAAGCCAGCTGCATGAATCAATTGTTTCAGGTTAATCCCTCAGTCATTGACACCTCTCACTTATTTTGTGTTGACTCGGGGTAATCATATGTTTCTTGTCAATCTCAGTCCTGCACCATCATCTATTTTTAGGTAAGGAAAGGCATTGACATAATAGATGGGCCTTATCCCCACAAAGAGGGGATTCTCATTTTGTTTAGGGTATTACTTTTTGACATAGATGTAGCCTTAATTAGTTCTTATTAGAATTTCATGTCCTGATTTCTTTATTAGAAGCTGTTTTATGTACAGTATCATCTGGATCTAAACAATTTGTTATCTCGGTCTCATGTCTTTCAGCTCAGTGGGATCCAAAAAAGACAGATGAACCTACCAATTCTAAGTGGCAAGATCAATCCAATAAAATAGGCTCAAGAGAAGAACCACTTTTCTCCTTATATATCCCACAGAATAGATATTCATATATTCCTATTCAAATCAGGAAGCACCCCTTCTTTAGATAGTCCTACATATTTTAGGTTATCCAAAAAAATTGAATTGCTAATGTGATGTGAATACTACGAAGGGCCTACACACTCTTCAATATAGCAGCAAAAGCTTATTTGCCCTTGAGATACAATAAACAAAACATGCCTGTAACAGGATAGTGCATCTCAAAATCGCCCCTTGGATTTCACCAGATATCTTCTAATAGTGCTCACATGAGTACAATTCTATTTATTTTCCACTTCGTTTTCTTCTTCTGTTAAGGAAAACCTTCTTTCGTTATGTCGAAGTAGTGGTAAAATGTTAACTTCAGAAAGTACCAAGTCTGCTGCATGGAAACATAACCAATTCCGTCAAACTTTGATTAACATGGTAAATGAGTATCTTTAGGGGAAAGGGCGAGATATTCACGAATTGCATTGGCATAACATCTTACTATTAGACTGAAATAATTTTTGCTGTTCAACGTGAACAAATTTTGGTTATCATCAATTCTGTTGAAAGTGAGCCTAGACTCAGGACTCAAAACTTGGCACCTCTTACATATTCAGGGAGGCTGATTCCAAGAGGCGTGCACCTTGACTGCTTCATAAGTTTTTTGGAAAAAAAGTTAATTAATATTATTTTTAATCATGCATTGGATTTAATGGTCATTTTTAATTAGCCTGGTGTTTGTGAAAATGATATTAATGAAAGTAATGAGTGGCTAATTAGAATAATGCATAGAGACTGTGATGAGGGTAACAAATTGTCACTTGAGGATAATTCTTTGACAGAATTCTATAAGTAAATTTGTTGGAATAAATGAGACTAAACATTTTAGTAAATTGAGAACTAATGAAAACTTTCTTTGACAAGTGCCCCTAGGGCTACACCATTAGAATTTGTAAATAAGAAAGATTCTAACGTACAGAGTTTGAAAAATAAGAGGAAAATGAACTTTTTCCGATAATGATAAATTAGTCATTGCTATAAGAATCTTGAGAATAATATTTCAAAATTGTTAATAAGCTTTATTATTTTTATGTATTTATGGTGAGTAATTTTTATCAATTGCTACCTTTGTGTTGCTAGTTGACTTATAAGTTTACGATTATTATCAAAAGTATTTTTTTTATTACATTTCTAATTCTATTATTAGCTTTAAACTTTGGAATTCATTACAAGAACAATTATATACATATTCTATAAATGGGTTCCTTACCATCAGGCCTACGCCTAATCCTCAGGGGCCCTTTGCAATTCAAGGCTTTAGCATTGGTTACCATTAACATTTTTAAAGAACAATCTCCTGAAGTATAATGAAACAATGAAATTAAGAAATAAGCATCACAAATTGGAGCAAATTGCAATGTTCCTTGAGATTGCAACAAAATCTGTCCAACCATAAATTGTCCTCAAGAGTCCACATATAGGATCTACTCGGAGAGAAATTAAAAAGTCAAAAGAAGATAATAAAACTATACTACCAGGGACATTAATTTTCAGTGACAATAGGTAAATAGATGACAAAAAGAGACAAACAGTGATCAAGTTACTACCATTTCTTCATCACAAGGTTCATCTTTGAGTAGACGAGGATCATCCAGTACGTCATGGCTACTCTTTATTTTTTGCTTAACAGCTGCCAGATCTTTTTCCTCTTCCTCAGCTTCCTCTCCAAATGAAAGCAAGTTTAGATTTCTGCACATACAAAATATACACATATGACCTTAGCAGTGACTTTCAGAGATACCAGATAATCTAAGCAATCCATAAAACATGCAATAACTATTAACTGTATAATCTGGTGCAATCGTTTGCCAAACCCCAAAGCTAAAATTTTGTATGACAAGCAACTCACTTTACAGTTTTCTTGTTTGAATCTTTGATTTCAGTATCAGCTGGTGTCTGGGATGCCTTTTTAGATACCTCTCTGGGAACAATATCATCAAATGGATTCCATAGAACCTAATTTGACAAACAAAGCATGCCTTTTAGTGTCTTTCCAAAGTCAAGGTGCAGAACTAAGACAACAAAAAGGAAAGGAAATATCAACACAAGATTCCTGCATAATCACATAAGTAGCTTCCAGCTTGCTTAAGCAAAAAATTAGAATCTTGGCAACTTTGGATGTGGATCCAAATGCCTCCTCTGTCAACAAACTCAACATTTTAGCACCTCTCTTCATGCTCCAGCAAAAAAAAAAAAAAAAAAAAAGAGCAATGCATTTAAGGAAGAACATAAACCAATCTCAACAGAGAGTAATGCATTTATGGAAGAGCAAACCAACCTCAATGGATAGTATCTTTGGAGGTGGGTCCAATGGTCGATCATTCTTATCAGTTTCAACATCCCCCAATCTTAAGAGATTATATATAGAATCTCCAGTTATCTGCAAACAGTTGAACCAAGTACAATAACATTTAAAGATATTATTCTTCAAAATTTGTACAAATTCAATTATCATTAATTGTCAGTCTGCATAATCATTCTGGACACCATATTGAGTCCCTGAAGCCCCCCATCTCACACTTCCAGCAAGTTGCAATCAGAAGGTGATTACCCATGTTCAAACCTTTCCATTTCACCTTCAAAGATCAGTAACCAGTATAGGATTAAGAGGGGATGACAAACTTGGGTTTAGCTCCACTAGCTTTGAAGCACACGCAATCCAAGCACTATTAAAAACAAAAAAATAACATGCCAATGATAATAATGTATGTATCACAAAAAACTTTTGTTCAGATAAAAGGAAGATTAATCTACATTGTTTTGTTAGCACCACGATTTTGGGGGAAGAGGGAACCTAAAACTTTCATCTAAACATAATAAACTCATACAGATGCATCAAACAAAGCTCAAACCAACCACCTCCCACCCTGGAGATGAAATGCCTTGACACTGGAACAACCAAGTGAGAGGCAAGATTAATCTCATATCTAAAAGGCAGAGACAGAGTCAAAGACATATAATAATATAAATGAATCTGCTGGTTTCCAAACTATATCAGTTAGTGTCTAACAAAGAAATAATGGTAATTGAATCCTCAAAACGAGGGGCAGAATGGTCTGGCTGCATGGGTGCAGATTCTGCTGCAGGAGCTCATTGGGATCTTGATGAATTGGCTGAGCTTCTCTAGACTTTGCGAAGCTAAAGCAGAAGGATAAGATTGCGTGAAGTCTGTAGAATCAGTGCAGGGAAATTTCTCTAATGATTTGTTTCCCTCTTACAAGCTTTAATGCTTTATATGGCAATATGAAGGAAATTTTAGTGAACCACAGTACTTGAAGTTAACATATTTGGCATTATCAAATGAAACAGCCAAACAATATGGTAGAATGGAGATGCAAAATCTATATAAACTATCCTACATAGGAAGAAAAAAATTAATAGATACTCCAAAAGAGAACGGTGGATGCTGTTTATCATCCAATGTTTCATTATTCATTAGATGTCCTTCCCAACGGGTTTCAAAGATAGAGCTTTCAAAATTAGTTCTATATTCTTTGTCAGCGTGCAATACAAGAAAGAGTTAAAGAGTTTATTCAGCAAATATAATGTTCACAGATATTATGAAATCATGATTAATATAATTGATAATTATTGATTACCTTTTATTATTTATGAAGGATTTGATTTTAGTATTATTTTGAATTCATATCATCCAAGCATGTCTTCTCCGCTTGTGGTTAATATAAAAGTACAGAAGTTACTTCTTTTTCCAATTTGGTATCAGAGCACACCAAAAGAATCATCCTACTCCTCCCTTCGGCTACCCTAGATGGCTTGCAGGAAAATCTTAATTTCAATTTGCAGCAGCTCACCTGTCTATTCTAGTTGCACCACCTCTCACTAGTTTTACCTACTTAGTGATGCGGACATCACAACAAATATTCCAAGAAGATTGTAGAAAATATTATGATTTTATAGGCTTTTATTTGTTTTTCTTATTGGACAAGATTTTAGTTCGATTTTATTGTATTTTATTTTATTGTGATTTTATTTTATTACAATTTCTTATTTTTAGCAATAGATAATTTGATACTAAATTATCTTAGGCCTAATATTTTAGAAAGTTATTTGACTATGATTTTGTTTCCAATTGTCTTAGGTATCAGGTTTTCTATATAAGAACTATCATTTCTATTATTTAAGTTAATTTGATTGATGAATGAATATTTTGAGAAATTGATTGCAATTGAGTAATTGTGACTTCCCTTCCTCTCTCCCCCTTAATTTGATCTCTTTCTTGTCTCTACCATTCTAGTCTAATTTATTGTCTCTACCCCTCTATTACTCTTCTCTCTACTTTTCCCCTTCTCCTTATGCCAAATTGGTATCAGAGATAAAAATCCTATTCTTTTATTTGTTTTCCCTCAGAGATAAAAATCCCCTGCGCTACTTCCCTCATTCCCAGCACACCATGATAAAATTGATACTATTTTAGATGAGCAGGTTATGTTTACTAGGGATAGAGCTATTCATCACTTCCTTCTGGAGATATTGGTCGCTCCGCCAGCTTTAGGCCCCCCTTATACGAGTCTACCACCGTCGCTGGAGGGTTGTCCAGCCACTCAGCTTGTGATTGGGGGCTTGATTCCTTGGTTTGCTCGATCGGGTCAAGTCCCAACCACCCGGGGAGAATTAATGCAGATATCACAACAAATATTTCAAGAAGATTGTAGAAAATACTATGATTTTATTGGCTTTTATTTGTTTTCCTTATTAGACAATATTTTAGTTTGATTTTATTGTGTTTTATTTTATTATAATTTTNTGGGTATCAGGTCTTCTATATAAGAACGGTGATTTCTATTATTTAAGTTAATTTGATTGATAAATGAATATTTTGAGAAATTGATTGCAATTGAGTAATTGTGACTTTCCTTCCTCTCTTTCCCTTGGTTTGATCTTTTTTTTGTCTCTGCCCCTCTAGTCTAATTTCTTATCTCTACCCCTCTATTACTCTTCTCTCTACTTTTCCCCTCCTCCCTACATCACTTAGGCACTGTTGTGACCAGTCACCATGTCTTCCTTAACCAATATGAATCTTTCTGACAGCCAAAGATCTCTCACTGTGGTCACCGTTTATGATACTTCTTCTTCAATCACTTTGTAAATAGAAGCTACCTAGAGGTGTCCAACTGCTCTCAAGTCTATGAACTTATTAAGGAGCCCTTCCAATAACATCAAGGTGGTCATTCCCTTATCAAATACCACAATGAGTTAAACTCTATCTTCATTGAACTTGATTACGGAAGGTCCAACGATATGGTGAACACTGCAGACATTGAAAAACATAGGAATTGAACTGCAAAAGATTAGGTCTACATATTCCATGCTGGTCTAGATCACAGCCTGAACCAAGTTAGTCATTGGGTTTTGCCCTCTCCTTTCCCCAACTTAGAGGATGTCTATCCATGGTTCAACAAAAGGCATAAAGACAAGCAACCATGCGAACTGAAGGTAATTCCAACTGCTCAGAAATGGTTTTTCACAGGTCTACTACTTGATCTCCTTTTCTAGCCACATCAATTGGTGGTGGCGGCTCCTCCTCCCGTTTTTGCAACCATTGCAGTAACACAGGACGTATAATGGGTGTTTTCTGGAAGAAGTATGGGCCTCCAAAGTGGTTCAAAATTGAGCAGTCTGAGAAGAAACACATGAAATCTGCAATGACAGCTGCTACTGCAGTGGACACTATTTCAGCTTCTCATGTCTGTCGATTATCTTCTCAAGTGAGTAACCTTGGTTTGGCTTTCACTTCCTTTGCTCACACTTTGGATTATTAATTTAGGGGCCACTGATCACAACAAGCAAGCCTTTCCTATTTGACTCCTTGACCTCCTCACATGTGAAATCTGTCCAGATTACTAATGGGACATTTATGCCGATTTCAAAGGCTGGGATCATTTCACTTTGCCCCACACTTTCTACGCCTTTAGTTTTACTTTACCTACTCTCTCAAATAGTCTTCTTTCCATTAGCAATATTACTAAATATCTTAATTGCTCTGTAAACTTTCACTCTACTCATTGTGTGCATTAGGCCAACCTTACTAAGATAACGATTGGTTTGGTAAAAAAAGAGGAGGCCTTTACTACTTGGAGGGTACACCAAATTCACAATATTCTTCGGGCTGGGGCCTTCAAGTCGCATGGGAAACATCTGATAGAGTGAAGATTTTTTTATGGTAATGTAGGTTGGGACATCCATCTTTTCCATACTTAAAACGATTATTTCCTCAGTTGTTCCTTCATGTTTTTGCTTCTAGTTTATTGTGTGAACAATGCATTTGTGCAAAAAAAAAATCATTTTGTTTTCACAAAATCTCGGCTCCCTTTACCCAAATTTATACTAATGTTTAGAGACCTTTCCCTGCTCTCTCTACGTCTAGTCACAAATATTTTGTCCTTTATCAATGATTGCACACGAGGTATACTTATTGAAAGCAAAAAAATGAAGTTATCCAAGTGATTCCTCAGTTTTCACAAGTGATTGCCACACAATTTTACACTCAAATTCAGGTCTTTCATTCTGAAAATAGGCAAAAGTTAGTAAATCGCTCTCTTACCAAGCTATTCAACAAGCATGGAACCCTCAACCAAACCACTTACACTTATAAACCACAAGAAAATGACATAGCTGAGCGTAAGAACCACCACATTCCCTAGATGGCTTAGGCCTTGTGCTTCACTATGCATGTTCCAAAATGTTTTTGGCCGGAGGATAACATGACCGCACTTTTCCTCATCAATCAAATGCCTGCTTATATCAATTATTATCAAACTCCTCTGTGACAATTATCCCAATTTCATCATATTTCTTCAGCGCTAAATCATTGTCCTAAGGTCTTTGGTTTTGTGTGTGTTCATATACATCTTCATGAAAGGTATAAAATCTATAAACAAGAGTCTTACTTCAAGCACACACCAGACAAATCACCTTTAGAATCTGAGAGAACCCTAGAGTATCGATCTTTTCTACAAATCCTTTGGATAACACTCTGCTTCAGCAAAACAAAGCTACAAGAATCTTCCCGATAACTACTACACGACAAAACGAGCGAGAAGAATCACCTTTGTTATCACAACTGATGCTGATAACCCAAAAGAAACCACCAGAATCAATATCATCAATAGGTAGCCAACAGAAATTTGAAAGAAAAGTGCTCAACAAATTTGCAAGCCACCAGTGGCAACCGAAAAACAAAATTTCAAATTAGGTCGTTGGCTTTGATACCATTGTCATATTACAGAAAGGCTCAATGTCCCTCAATTAAAAGTGCCATCCTTTATATAGAAGATCACAAGAATAATACAACTCTGATTTCAGGAATTGATTGATGTAATTACAGATATGCATATTTACAATTATTGCTAATTAAGGCTGAATTACAGTAAGCAAGCAAGCAATATCACATTAACAAGGTTGACTGGCAAGAACTGATATGTGGCAAAATGCTTACAAAAAAAGATTTGGGACAAAAGCATTATTTCTAAGCGAGTAAACATGCAGCAGTCACTGGGCTTCTGCAAATGACAGGCATAGGACTGAGGAGAGATTGATGCTTATGGAACTGATCAATGAAGCTAGCTGCATTTTTCTGCAGAGAATGTAATTGAACAAGGGACCGTTTAAATTGTAAATTGCAAAACTTTTTGTAGAGTATGCAATGAACAGGGGACCATTTACTTTTCCAGTTGCAAAACTCAAGTACAGTGGTAAACGTTCTGCTTAGAAAGATGGCAGGAAATGGAAAATGACAAATGCGGAGTTTTGTGTAATTGGTTTTTTAGCGCATCCAAGGTAAGAGCTACATAGCGACCTACAGAAGATTTGTGCCGGGAGCCCTTGTATAATTATCCTAGGTTTGAGAGTAACAGGTCAGGTGTCCAGAGTACTAGTATTGAATCAACAGCATTAGCTAATCTGATATTTGCTGAGGTACACATAGAGATTGTTGCACCAGCTCATTGGAAGCAATTTCTCTTGAGACACAATGCTAGTAGTTTCCTTTTTTGTTGTTGATGTGTTGTGGTATACCCAGAACAGTGCAGGAGAGAGTGTAATATTCATTAAAAGAGCAAGGAAACTTACAATTGCCTCTTAAAAAAGGACATCTTCACAGGAGACTTCTTTGTGGCCTGAGACTATTTCTTTTCTGTATCAATACAGATTTCACTTACACACATGAGGCTGCAATGGATTTTGTGGATATGATTGCCAACTCAGGTCCATTCTCTGTTCATTGAATCTCTTATGCAAATGTACAATAGAATTTTTGAGAAAAGTCATTGTTACCTTTCCAAAAATAGTATTCTTTTTATCAAGCCAATCACAGCGGTCCAGTGATATAAAGAATTGGCTCCCATTTGAATGCGGAGAACCAGCATTTGCACATGCAACTAAGCCTCTATGGTTGAATCGTAGACGAGAATGGAACTCATCAGGAAAAAAACTTCCATATATGCTTTCACCACCTAAAGCAAGAATGTTGGCAACGGAAAATAATACACAAGGATGTTACTTTCAGCAAACACATTAATCCAGACACAAAAACAGCATATGTCCAAGGACCAAAACAGGCCCACAACAATGAAATAATGTTGACTATAAAAAGAACAAAAAAAAATCAGCAATTATGGCAATTACTGAAAGATGCATATGAAGTCATTTTAAGCTTCAATAATTATGACAAAGCCACACATTCATACCATGTCATCCACAGATAATTAGATCACCCACCCCGATGTTTTTGAGTTTGGATAATTTGAACATAATTTGGATAAAGAGATTCAAAGTCATTCCATTCCTAAGTTTGCTTTTCAGCTTTCTTATCTGTACAGCCTGTTTACAATTTCTTGATTGTTTGTTTCCAGAATCAACAGGATGACTGATTTCTTCCACAAGTTTGATAGCAATCCAATCCAAGACAGTCGATTCAATCAAGCCATCAGCAAACAATTAGTAGCTACTACAAATAGCTAAGGAATCCTTCGCAGGTGTAAACAGCCTTTTTTGATAAGGGGAACACAAGGAATCAGAACAAGAATTTAAGTTCACGAGCATCCTCAAGTCTGCTTAGTGCTTGGTGAAACCCCATAGCTCTAAAATGAAATTTAGCTTCAAACCTCATATATTCTCCTTTTTCATATCCATGGAAAAGGTGGATATGAATTGAGATATTAGGGGTAAATTAAAGTGGGGAACATGATTAAACCGCCGCCATTAAGTTGCTATTGAAACTGTTCTAGTACATTTGCCCATTCTCATTCATATTTCACTTTTCATTTCTATTCATGGCATTACGTTAGGGACTTCACCTTACATGGTCTCAAAGAACTTTTAGCCAGTTAGTTATATGTTCGACTTTTGAAAGCCTCATCCTTGTAATTACCTTTCAACACATCTGTGCTTAATCCATACTTTAAGTTCAACGGTCATTAATAGAAGGGAGACTGTTAGAGTCTGAAACCAGCTTAAACATTTATGATGAATTGGCCTCTCGAGTAAAGCAATGGTCAGATCTAAAACTCCAACATTACAAAGCACATATGCCTAGCTCACAGCAAATTCCTTTCACGTCATCACATAAAATACCCAAAAGATAAAATGTTAAAATACAGTTCAAAAGGAAATTGAAAACATTGTTGCGATAATGAAAGAAGATAGAGAGTTGTAACCCGCCCCCCCCCCCCCCAAAAAAAAAAAAAAAACACACAGAAGAAAATTACCAACACCGGTGCCAGTGGGGTCGCCGCCCTGAACCATAAATCCTTTGATGATGCGATGAAAGATGGTGCTGTCATAGTATCCATCAAGACAAAGCTGCACGAAGTTCCTCGTAGCTTTAGGGGCTTCTTTTGGCCACAGCTCTATGTCTAATGGTCCGTACGTCGTGTTCACTATCACCTTTCCCTTCGTCGGTGGCTCTAACACGTACACCGACGACATTGACTTTGACTTAGATTAATTGAAGACGAATTCAACTCGTAGCTGCGCAAATTCGTCACTGTAAACCGCTATCGCATCAACGGCAACAGAATGCAGAAAATGCACCGGCCAACTGCAGAGGCTTTTACCTGAAATAGGAGGATACATGCCGAAGGGATTCAGTTGAGCATGGTTTTTATGCCCTAAAAAATTGACGGTGTATATTTTAATCGGAAAAGGCATTAGAAATATTTTCAAATTTTTGTTTGAATTTTTATTTTTTATTTTAATTTAATTTGACACAATATAATTCCTCCAGCTAAATTGATAATATTTTAAATCTTATANCTTCGTCTCCCTCTTAATTTCTTCTGCCGTTTCACCCCTTCGACTGTCAAGCGGTTTCAATTCCGTTCAATAAATCGGGCGGCCAAATTGTGGGTGTATAAATTGGGGGTTGTGGGTCGTCTGAGCATCTGCAGTTGAAGCTTCCTGTGCCGGAGTCGCCATCGTCTGGAGCCGTAGTCGCCGTTGTGAGATTGAGCAGAGGAGTGTCGCCGTCGTCAATCGGTGCCGCAAACCCTAGCCGATTGCTGCAGTCGAAGCCGCCGCCGTTGCCGATTGCTGCGGTTGGAGCCGTTGCCATTGCCGTCGTCAGTTTACGTCGCCGTCGCCGCAAACCCTCGTCGCCGTTAATCCCTCGCCGCCATTAACCCTAATCGTTCTATTCAACAGGCAAGTAAAACGTCTCTCATTCTTGCAATCAATCTTCGTATTTTGCAATCAATCTTTCTTTTTCTATCTCTAATTCCTCCGGTAATGTTGGAATCTGGTTATGTGGAAATTATGGTAAAAAATGGAAATCGGTGAAAAATCAGGAAAGCAGGCCTTCGTTGGGTTTCTGGCCGTAGGCGCTGCTGGGTGTACGTATATACGTACATGTGGAGTATATGTTAATATGTATAAATATGTCTGTGCGTGGGCTGAATTTGGCAGTGTGTGTGTATTTTTATACGGGTACAACAGTATGTGCGTATATATGTATATAATTATGGTATGAGCATGGGTGCGTAGCAGTGTGTGTATAATGACAGTATAATGGGNAAATAATATGTAAAAGAAAAGAAAAGAAGAAAATGGAAGAACTCTCTCGAATCCCTCTCACATCTCCATTCCTTTTCCTCCCCCTCCTCAAAGAGAGAGCGCTGCCTTTAGTCCTAGTCGCCGCCGCTGCCAACACCACCAGTGGAATTATTTCAGGGGGTAATTGTGAGTTTCTGCTCTAATGCTTCTTGTTTATGGCAGTTGACTAGATGAAAGCAAGGTCGTCTAGTGATTTCCATCGAGTTCGAACAAACTTCTATGGTCAATTTGTGGATATCGTAATTATTGTTGCAGAATCTACTGTTGGTGGACTTTAGCTTGTCTTTGGTTGTCAATCTCTGTTTATGATTAATTTGGTTCTATTGTTGCAAGTTCTTTTATCGAGTTGTGAAATTATTGGTGTTCTCTAGTTCTCTTCTCTCTTATTTTTCTTCTGGGATTTGCTGGGTTCTCGGACGACAGTCCAAAGGCTTTTGATTTTGTGTTCAGTGTCGTTGCTGAAGTCTACATCTCCAGGTTCTTGTTCTGATTTTTTTCTGATATTGCTGAAGTCTTCATCTACAGGTTCTTGCGCAGACCTCATCTCGTGCATAACATTTGCCATCTCCGTTGCTAGGTTCTCACACTCTTCTCCATCTTCATCTTGTGCTGAAAAAGGCTTGGTAATGTTCTTAGGAATTGATTTCTCAGTGTTCTCACAGTTTTCTTCTTTGTTCAGAGGAGTGATAGTGGGAGGGGTTTCAAATCTGACATGGTGAAAGGCCATATAAAACTGGTTCTGTGGATGTGAGAATTCAACTGTTCATTATTCCTTTAGTAATTATGGATACTGGATGTGTATTGGGTGAAGTTCGTGTGAGTGGTAAACTGACTTGTTTTCACAGTGGTAGAAATGGTCATACAAGAAATAGGTGTTTTTGTTCCATGGAAGGCTGCCATAACTCCTAATCATATTACCACAACTCTTCTTCAATCCATTGTTGGTCTCTTTGCATCCTCTGGAGTTTGGGATATTGACTCTGGTACCTCTTATCTCAAAATCAGGTTCACATGTATATTATTTGATTATCGAATATGCTCTACTATTCTTGACATTATTTTAGTTGATGGCTCCTTTGTATAAGCTGAAGGCATTGACTATACTTTTTTGACACAAACTTTGCATTTCTTATTGATTCTTTACTTGCTCAATTTCCATTCAATCTACTTTCAGTTAGTACGTTTACTCGACATCATAATTGTTGTATTCTCCACCCATCCTAAGTTTTAGGACCTTATTACAATGAGAGTTATTAGTGGAGGTTGTCACAATTTAGAAGGTCTCTACTTGTTTGATACAGATTCAATCCTATTGGCTATTCTAGTACCACTTCTATCTCTCTTGATTTTCACTGTAGATTGGTTATTTTCTCTCTTTTCAGTCTGAAAAAATTATTTTTAGCTCTAACATTTGTTATTGTCTTGTTTTGTGAATCATGACAGTTTATCAAGCACCACCGCAAGTCCTATTCTCCTTGCGTAAATCCATATGCCTTTGTTGCTTTTGAATTAGTACACACAAATGTTTAGTTTCGTCCAAAATAGAACTTCATTGCTTTGTTATTTGTCAACAACTATGCACGAGTTACCTAGTTATATTTAATCAAGAAGTCATTTGGGGCAAATTCTATTTTTTGTGTGTTCTATGCTAAAATTAAGACTCAATTCTCCACTCCTATACGTATTTTGTGGAGTGACAATGGTTGTGAACATTTTCTGCTTCCTTTTTAGCATTCCTATTTTATCATGGGATTCTTAATGAGTCATCTTGTCTTGATAAATCCTAACATAATGGAGCCACCAAAAGGTAAAATAGGCTCTTGATGGAGGTTGCTAGTGCTCTTATCCCAAATGGGAGTTTCAAATACCTTTTGAATGATATGGTGTTAATAGCTTGTTATTTTATCAATAAGATACCATTAGCTATTTTCTGATTGTTGCTGATCCACCTGTCATTTGATGTATATTTTGTTATATACACAGTTTGTTAAGTGATGATTGTTTTCTTATATGTTATGTTCTTTGATGGATACTTGGAAAAACAATTGGACCCAAACCTATTAACGACCCGCACTTGAGTGTGATGAAACCTTAAATCAATTTATTACACACCACAAGAGGTGAAAGGGATCTCATGAAGATTCTCTCGAGGACTTTTAAGGTACTCGAATTGGTAGAAATATTCCACAGAATAGATGAAATAAAGAAAATGTTTAATATGACTAAATGATTGGGAGGAAGGATTTACTATGATTGAGATATCAAGCATGGAGGTTAAGGCCTAGCTAGCCTGTATCATTTATGGTGAGTTTTGAAGGTTTTACCTGGAGATCTGGCTTCGTGCCCTGTGACCATCTGGGCATATCAGATATTAGGTTTGGGATGGATCATAACTTCTAAATTGTCGGCATATAAACGTGTTGTGCTTGACACGCCTTATAACTTTAGTTAAAAACTTGATTTAATTATTTTTTAACCAAGACCACAAAGATAAAAAAAAGCGCATATCAATAAGATATCTTGAATTATAATAAAAAGTTAGATTTGTTATAAATATTTATAGGCATATATATGTGTATATCAGGTTTGATCTGGTTTGTTTTGGTTCATATTCTTAAATCTTAACTAAACTGAAAGTACAGGTTCAACAAAAAATTAAACCACAATAAAATTGTGTGCATATAAAGTGGTCATTTGGTTGGTTTAAATTTAAGTGGTTCAAAGGGGTTGGAATTTTCCTTTTTATTCTGTCCTAATTCTCAATATATCATTCGATATTTTATGCAAGATTGAGGAAAAGAGGGGAACACTCAGGAGTGGAAGGAAGAAGGGACAGATATAAAGCAGAGAGCTCAAGGGAAAGATGATTATTCCTGTTCGCTGCTTCACTTGTGGGAAGGTAAATGCAACTGTCTCAAATCTTGTTTTCATTGCTTTCTCGGATTTATCGATGTTTCTTCTCATACTCACTAATTTAATTTTTCTTGGGTTTTGATGGCGTACCAATTCATTGTTAGGGTTTGTTTTGGACTCTTATTTGTTGAATTCTTTCACTTCTTGATGTGAGAATTTTGTTTGTGTGTAGGTAATTGGTAACAAATGGGACACTTACCTTGACCTGCTTCAAGCTGATTATACCGAAGGGTCTCTCTCTCTCTCTCTCTCTCTCTCTCTCTCTCTCTCTCTCCCCCCATGGTTTCATTAATTAAATGTAGACTAGGTGATAGGAAAGAAACTATGTTGGGATCCCTAAGAAAAACAGAATTTCAGGGTAGCATGTTTGCATTCAAAGATTTCGGCTGATGAGAAGAACTAATAATTCAGTTTCTACTATGTGTTTCATTCGATTACTAACTACCAACTTAGAGAAATATGTATATACTTAAATAGAAAGAAAATGAAGCCTAACCCAGATGTCTGATTATCTATCAATTCACAATTTTAAGGTGAAGAACTGCAGTATTCTGTACTTACTCTGGGGACATGGATTTAGATTTATTGATTCGGCTAATAATCAACAAGAAGTTTTCTATGTGGCATACATATACAAGATTGAAAGACAATAGTATTTCGATTACACCTTGAAAACCAAAAGTTAGTATTGGCTCTTTAAATACATGTTTGTGTAGGTCAGAATTTCAGCATATAGAAAGAAAGATTTAGATATCACTGGGGAGGTTTTATTATGACTTGCCGCTGAAACATAAAGTGTTACTAATTGAGCATAAGGAGTGTAAATTGTGGCCGCCCAATTTATTTGGTTTCAAAGGCATTTGGAAACCCTACTGCAACTATTGGCTCCATAATACGTTGATCCCAAACAACCTTGGCGACCAAATGGAGTCTTTGAAAGCTCCTGATTTGTCTTTTGGAGCCCTTTCTTTTCATATCATGCTTTGCGTGTTGCCTATGAGAAAAAGGAATCATCCAAGATTACTGTCTTATCATTGGTGACGATGAGCCCAAAGAATGAACCAGTTTTGTTGGTTTTCACCCCGCTTTATTTTTTAGGGAAGTTGTGGGAAAGGGTTCATATAATTACCTGCAAGTGGATGTTACTTCCATCAATTGGACATTGATGGGAAGATTTGTACCCATATTGACATGAAATTAGCATGTCCAAATATCTGGAAGTAGAAAAGGCAGAATAGATCAGAATACAGAAGAATGGAGAAGACTTCCAGCCCTCTTTTCCCCTTCTTGTATTGAATTTTCAAAGGGCCATTGCTGGACTGTGGATGCTAGTCATCAACTGTTGCTGCCAAAGTTGATTTTATTCACTGTGTGAAGCTTCTTTTTATGTAATAAGGTGGTGCTTTGTTATGTTAAACTCCATTTATTATTTAATTATGTGTATTTGTGTTAAAGTAAGTCTTTGCACAACGGTAAGGTTGCCCTAATATGATAAGGTGGTGCTTTGTTATGTTAAACTTCATTTATTATTTAATTATGTGTATTTGTGTTAGAGTAAGCCTTTGCACAATGTTAAGGTTGTCCTAATATAACTTGGAGATTATAGCCTTTTTTCAATTGATGGTTAAGCCTGTGTTCACATGATTTTTTCAAGGTCCCACAATGTGGAAGCCTCATAGACTTGACCATCCTTTATGTGTATATCTGCACATACATATTTCTGGAAAATGCTTGCACTTATTCCCCAAGTTCTGATAATATGGAAAGATGCATTTCCATACAGTTTAATGAAAGAAGGTTTGGCTGAGCTCCTGAACTTCACTCATAGCTAGGCCAAGTCTTATTCTTACTCTGTTCAGGGTGCCTGTGTGCTAATTCATTTCTCTGTTATACCTTTCTCTTCAGATCGTTTTCTTCATTGTCTTCTGGTGTCTTCTATAAGCTGCTTTGTTTCCAGTCATTTGGTAACAGGAACTATGAACTTTGTAATTAAACGCCTCCATCCTAGTTACTAATGTGCTGATAGTATTAACGAAGGCAACAAGCATTTGATGTTACCGATGTCATTCGGTAATGGTTTTCATATTCCTCTCCTCAAGGTGGTGTTGCTGCAAGGATAGTGCCAGCAACAATAAATCAGTAACATATTCTTTTTATGTGCAATTCTTGGTAGATAAACAGCAAGTTCAACCTTTTAGAATATAAAAATAGAGTGTCTAAAGTTCTATTGTCCTAAACTAATATAGTCAAAAGGTGAAACTACACATGGATTTAATATCTGCATGGCTAGCCTGAAAAATGTAAGCATCCATAGCTGAAAGACCTGCAGAGAACACCCTGCATAGGGCTAGAAAAGAGCATAAAATAGAGGTAGAAACACTTACTGGACTGTAAACAGAAACTCTATTTTTCTAGTTGCATGCCTGACTTTTCCCAATGGAAGGGTTTTCTCAGTAGCCTAGCACATTGATGGCTGTAGTGGTATGATTTAGTGAAACTACAAAAAAGTGGGCTGTCGAACACTATTTAAAGGGCTAGAAAAGAGCATAAAATAGAGGTAGAAACACTTATTTAAGGACTGGAAACAGAAACGTTGTTTTTCTAGTTGCATGTCCAAATTTTCCCAATGAAGGATTTTCTCAGTAGCCTTGCACAATTATGGCTGTAATGTTTATGATTTAGTGGAACTACCAAAATTGGTTGGACGGGACTGTTGAAGAGGCTTAACATCTATGTGAAATGACATTTGATGTTGTTAGTTTGAAGGGCAAAGCATAGGATGAATAATGAAGAGCAAGTGAAGATATTATATTTATTAGTGAGAACATGTTGGCATGAGGATAGTGAAGATCCAAAAGGTGTGGGTTAGAATAGAATAGTGAGTTGGACGAGATAAATAATAGAAAGCATGAGGCAAGTGTAATTGAAATGTGACAAAAGGTGTTGCCTTCTTAGCAGTATTGCATTTTGACCGATGATGTGATGGGATTGCAGAGTGATACAATGTCAACGAAAAAACACATTTTTACAACTTTAAGCTATTAGATGAAAGCTCAATGATAGTTTTACATTCTAACACATCTCCTCACTCAAATTCTCTTATGTGGATTAACCAACCTTGTGCCCATTTTTACCTGAACTATTGCTATTTGACTCAAACTTACTCTAAAAAAATCAAGGTAGTTCAAATGGTACGCTGACATGGACAAAATCAGGGAAAACCTTTGAAATTGTGCTGTAAATATTTTAGGAAATTGAAGGTTTCCCTGATGAACTCCCAACCATAGCCATAGAATTTTGGAATCCATGTTGAAGAACCAACTCATCCGAAGTACTAAATCAGCAAGGTAAGTAAAGGCATAGGATGGTATTACACAAGCGTGGATTTTTTGCCACATGAGTTGTATGATGAGAAAGTATTGATTCGAGGACATTGTATAATAGTATATTAGTGTCGCCGTGTGATTCCCTCTTTTGTGGTTTCCTCTCTCCTAGTATAGCTCATCACTTGAATTGGACGTAGGCGTCGGTGGGGCCTATAAATATGCATTGACACACAGATAAAGAGCATAAATTACGGATCTGACATGGCCTAGTTGATGTGTGCTTGGTGAGATGTTGCACTGTCCGAGTTCAAGAGAGAGTCATCAATACACATGAAGGGGAGATAATTGGAAATATGTATACATTAGAAAATGTCCTCCATTGAAGGATTAAGAGAAGCTGCAATAGTGTTTGTTGGCCCATAACTCAATTGCTTAGTCTTTTGAGATTAAAAAAAATGTGCAACACATGCAAGATAACTTTTATTTGTACCTCAGGTTTTTGCAGTGAGATTCCCGACAATTCCCCAGTCCATCAAATAGTGGGTATTGCATCACAGTAAAACTCATAATAACTATATGTATTAGCCTCTAACGTATGTAGCTGATAGATGAAAAAATCATTCGATATTTACAATATTGGTCAATATATATCGGTATTAGGCCTCTGATATAAATATTTCTCGATACTATGGTAATATCGCGATATATTACCATATTGGCGATATATGCAATATATTAGTCAATATTTTCGATATTTGGCCGAATTCGATACAACATTGTTAGCTTAGATTCTCAATTTTGTTTTCTTTCAATATATCCGATACTAGTAAATACTAATATGTCTAATATCGATATTGCTATAACTGGTATTGATATATATTTTTTAATATGTCTGATTCTGATATTCCTATCCATTAAAATGATTTTTGCAACCAAATAATATTTTACATATCAATATCTGATGTATGTAATGTGATTTCTTGTCATTAGAGAATATACTGATTCTCTACCGGATGAATCATGAAGGGTTGAATTCAAATTAATAATAGAAATTAATTTCCAAATTGGAATAGGTTAGAAAATGAAGTTGGCTGCCCTCAGTTCATTTAGTTTAAAAAATACACTGTGAAGGTCCCTTGCTGACTTGTCAATGCAATTATGCAGAGATGCACTTGATGCATTGGGATTGGTCAGGTACTGCTGCAGGAGGATGCTGATGACTCATGTTGACCTCATTGAGAAGCTCCTCAACTATAACAGTCTCTCTCTCTCTCTCTCTCTCTCTCTCTCTCTCTCTCTCTCTCTCGTGGTGTAGCTGTAGCTGAGTGCTGTTATGGTCTCGTATATATCAAACGACTAGAATTTCAAATTTGGTAAATGAATGATAGAAATTATATCAAGTAATTCAAATGACTATTTAATCTCTATCATTCATCAACTGAATATTTTATTTTAGATGTTGGGTGAATATGAGTCTTTTTACTAGGATGATCATAATAGCTCTCGTAGTTGTTTGGTGGACTCCCCTAAAGTTTTGGTATGTTTGCATAAGAGCATCTTTAGGTATGTTTGCATAAGAGCATAAGATGCCTCTCAATTGAAGCCACGTAAGATTTGTCAAATTTGATTAGGGGTGGCTTGATACACGTAGCTCCCTCTTAAACACTCAATGACCAAAATTGGAAGTTAAGAAATGGAGGGTGAAGATTCTATCTAGTTCCCATAATAGTTGATAAAATATCCACCCTTCATTTTCTATCTTTGAATCTTATCCTTTGGTGTATAAGGAAGCCTAGATAGTAAGAAGAACAAAATAGTTTAGTATGAGCAAGAGAGCTGTTATGATCCTCTCATCACCTTAACTTCCTTTTAAAAAATTTAAGATAAAGATTGTCTTAAGTTTCTATAATAGCTGAAGCAATCTCAGCCATCCATTCCAATTTGCAAGTATGGTTTTATCTATATTTTGAATGATTTCTTACCCGACTGAAAGAACTGTACCTCCTCGCTACAGCATGGACTTCTTACATGGTTTAATAAAATCTAAAGTGGTCTAAATTTTTTCCGAATTCAGCACATATTAGAAGCTTTGCCTGTACACAATCTTACCAGTGACCTCAGGGTCACAGTAAAGTTGATGAGTGCTTACCATTAACATACATGCTGTGTGCAGCTCTTGACAAGTCTGATACCGGTTGACGAAGCTCGGTTAGCTGGAGACGATGAGAGATGAGTTTACAGCTGCTGTTGCCACTCAATTTGCTAGCATCTCCTGTATGTGATCTCTATCGTCTGTAAGTCTTTAAATTTGCCAATGCAACTGTGAAACAAATGTGGTAGACTGTTTAATGATGAAGTGATCTCGTAGTTCAAAATCCTAAGTCTCTCTTAGTTTGATGTGGTAGAATTTTTACTATTGAATTTTTATTTAGTGGTTGAGATGTACCAAGTATGATATTGCTGTTGAAATAAATCATTTTCTTTAAAATTATGAATATGATTTTCCTAAAAAGGTTTCATAAAAAAAAGTTGGTTTAATTTTTTTTTAATTTTTTGAAAGTATTTTGGAAGAAATTATAACCATAATTTTGGAGAACTATTTCTCAATGCTAAAAGCAAATCCCCTTTAGAGGTATTCAATGTATTTTTGTTGTAAAATTTTTCCCAAAAACAAAGACATATTGGCACAGTGATCCCAATATGAGAATGGGGTGTTTAAGAAAGCTTTAATTTGATGAATTGAATCGGTACTGATAAAAACAAAGGCTAATCAAACACTTTTTTTATTTTTATTATTTTTTTAAAAAAATACAGACCGTTAAATTTAAAATTTTACTACTCTTGAGAATATTCTAGGGGTTGTAATATCTGTACAGCATTGTCGTCCCTTTTCTCCCCGAAAAATTGTTAGTCCACAATACTAAATTTGAAAACAAATTCTGATAACAGTACGGGCAATATTGGGCTATTATTATTATTATTATTATTATTTGTGTAGTAATATTAAGTTTATTCCCAAGACAAATTTAATATGGACAATGCCACCCAGAATATTAACAGTATGGCTTCCTTTTGGCTTAGTAGTTCGGTCACCTCTTATACTAGATAGTCCAATCACCTTTCGAACTCAACAGTATAGCCACCCTTTTGCATTGGCATCAGGTCACCCTTCAGTATTGATAGTCTAGTTGGTCTTCCTTCGATTAGACATTCCAGGTGATCGCTTTTCACCTAAGCAATTCAGCTGGTCACCCCTCGACTATACAGTCTTGCTGGTCTTCCTTTGACATCGGCAGTCTGGATGGTCACCTTTTAGTTAGGTAGTCCTGTTGGTCTCCCTTCGGCTAGGTAGTCTGGCTAGTTACCCTTCGATATCGGTAATCTGGTCGGTCACCTTTTGGCTAGGCAATTCGGCTGATCTCCCTTTGATATCAGCAGTTCGACCGGTCACCGTTCAATTAGACAGTTTAGCTAGTCTCCCTTCGATATTGACAGTCCAGCTGGTCGCCTATCAGCTAGGTAGTTCGACAGGTTGCTCTTCAATCCCGGCACCTAGTTGCCCTCCAATCGTTTGCTACGCGGGCAAAACAATAACAGTTTGCTTCAATATTGTACTCATGGGAATGTTCGGCCAAACGTCCGATCGCCCTGTCAACCAGATTCGGATTCACATGAGAGTGACTCATATTCCATAATGGTTGGTTTTATTTGATGGTTTGTAATTTCACCGTCTCAACTTAAGTTGCTTGCTTTGTTAAGATTGTGTGAGAGAAAGTAGGAGAGTTAAAGATATGATGGTAATATAATCGATATTTATTTTTTATTCTTACTTTAATTGATATATATTTTATTCTCTTTTTCTAAAAAAAATAATATAAAATTAAAATTTTAAGAATGATCAAATAAATATGTTATCTAATGTTTTATATAATAAAAAGGTGANTAATATTTTTTTTAAAAATTTTCCTCATCAAAACCATAATCCGCAATTTGATCAGCCCGAAAGCCATTGGCCGTTCATATGGATTGAATCCACGGTCGAAACTTCACCAGTGGGGAGACACGGATCGCTTCTTTAAACCGTCGATGAGAATTCTAATCCAACGGTTCAACATCTCGTCGGTCTTTCATCAAAACCCGAAACATACTACATAAAGCCTCGACATTTCTTTAACTCAAACTCACCGCAATTCGATCTTCCTGTAGATATTCGAATTCGTTTGAATTTGATCCGTTGTCTTTACACAGAATGTCAGGCCGTGGGAAGGGAGGCAAGGGGCTGGGCAAGGGCGGCGCGAAGCGTCATAGGAAGGTGCTGAGGGACAACATTCAGGGCATCACGAAGCCAGCGATTCGCCGCCTGGCCCGTAGGGGAGGTGTTAAGCGTATCAGCGGTCTCATCTACGAGGAGACGAGGGGTGTGTTGAAGATCTTTCTCGAGAATGTCATTCGCGATGCGGTTACCTACACGGAGCATGCGAGGAGGAAGACTGTGACCGCCATGGATGTAGTTTATGCTTTGAAAAGGCAGGGTAGGACTCTTTATGGTTTCGGTGGTTGATTTAGCGTCTCTCCTTTCTTGTATTCCGCGGCTAGGGCTTTTGTGGGGGTAAGTGTGAGGGTTATTCGCTGTTTGACTGGCAATTAATGTGATGGTTGATACGATTTTTTTCATGATTTTAGTTCGAACAGAGACCAATGGATGTAATATGATTCCCCGTCGATTGAAAACCCAGCGTTTTCTCCATTGTAGTTGGAAATATCTTTGATTTCAATCAATGCTGATCTAATTAGAAATATCCCTGAATCTGCAGACGTGATCCTGAATAAGTGGAGCTTGCTCCCTGTTCTGATTGTGATTGCTGAACACAATGGAGTGGTATTCTTTCTAACTGTAACATTTTAATGTAAGTGGAAAGAAAGTGATTCTTGTTCCTGTACCCATGGTCTTTACGTCTTGACGTGTAAACTCTGGTTCCGATCTGCATTAATCTTCTACACAGTCACTATTAAATATTTAAAAAATTAACGATGGGTTAATATGAGTTGAATTTTTTTAATCAATGGGATATACTTTGTTGCAATGTTATAAGAAAATGCTCCATCTCAAATTCCTCAGTCACATTGAATCTCTAGATTTCATCTTCATCTACAAGATCAAAGATGGAAGTAATTGTCAAAGGTCAGTTGGCACGATCTGCACCAAATGGTATTGTAGTATGAAAGCTTGTTCGGGTGTCATTAGAAAAGACGTGGTTTGTGAGGCTTTATGTTGGGTAAATTATCAGCGTGACTTTATCGTATTTACTATCCAGGTCGTATAGTGAGCCATCGGAGGTATTGATACGTAGTCTTCATCAGAAAATTTGATAGCTTCCTATCCTATGATCATCTTCTTGCTCGGAAACTGAAGTTACAGGTGCCTTGACAGCATCATCAATTCGGCGGTTGCCAAGTTAATGGTAGGGTGAAAACTGTCAAGGTGATCCTCTTCTTGCCCTAGCCTGGCCTTTCTTAGATAACCCGCACTGATCACCAAGCTCGGTTTGCTTCGTTTGCAGCAATCTGAGGTTCAGTCTAGGCCTCTATATCGTGAAAGCTGCCCAGTGAATGAATTATTAATCACGGACTTGAAAGTGCTCATCGGTCGTAGACTCCATAAAGGATGTAAGTTGTGAATTGTTAGAGTGGTTCAGGTTCTCCTGAGTCTTGGCATTGAAGCGCCAGGAACATCTTTAGGTTTTTCTCCTTACGATTGGTGGGGGTTGGGAAGATGATGGGGCTGCTTCTTCTCCCTCAAATTACTACAAATTGGTTCAGGAAGCTCTTCTGATGGCTCTTAGAATGAACTGATCGAGTCTGTACTGTTGTTCCATGTCAAAGATTTTTGGGTAAGACAATCTTGGAACATTTTCATAGCATAGCAAGGTATAGAAGTGATCAAAGATATGTTCTTTCATTATATGGCACTGAGTTCAGCATTTTGAACCTCCTGGAGAGAGGTCTGTCTATGATCTATGCATTTTGAACTTCCTTCTACTTTCAAAGAAGAGGCAAGTTGTTTGGCGTTCATGAAGTTTATCATCTCGATGTGACTTGCCAAGAGAGTTTGTGGGGGCACGACAGGCTTTTGGGCTAGCCCTTGCCTCTGTTCTATTATGTCTTTGACAACCATTGTGATATGGGGTGTGCAATTTTGAAGTATGAAATGGACTATGAAGTCTCAAATTTTAACTTGTTTTGAATTATTTTTTAATTTGTGGAATATATGTAAACGTGAATATCTAATACATGTAAAATATATTTAGATTTATATGTAAATGGTAAATAACAATAGCAATAATGATAAGTATGAGATTTTGATGACAAAAAAAATTTTTAATAATCAAAGTTATCGAGTAAAAATTTTTTAAATTTTTATGGATTGAAAAGAAACACATTAAGAAAATTAGCTTACAGATATAGTAGTATAAACTTATTAATTTAGTTGATTTATTTTTGTCTTGTAATTCTTATTTAAAAAACTCATTAGATTTGTCGACAGTAACAAAATCGGATACCTTTTAGTATTCTTGTTAATCTTTTTTCACGAGTTATTGAATCTTTGCATATTATTGGATTTTATTTTTCACGTCATTTACGTCTCTTATAAAGGTAAATAGGCAGAAAGGGTGTGTACAAAAATGTAGATGAAGTGAGAAAATTTTAGATTTGAAGCATAAAAATCAATGACAAATTTTCTCAAATTGGGTGCAATTTAGGAGATTAAAAAAGAGTTCTTTCATTGAGAGCTGTTAGTAATATTCATCCAAGCTAATAGACACAAAAAGGAGGATGTTATCTATAATGAGTCTAAAAAATTAGGTTAAAAAATATGATTGCTTAGAAGTGCACGCCCAGGCTGGCATATGGTTTTTGCCCCAACGCTCGAGTATAGATTGGGCGCTCCTCGAGCACGCCCATTCATAAAATGGCACTTTAAGCACGCTTTGGGTGAGCCTCGAGCACATATTTGCATAAAAGGGCGTTTGAGTGCGCCTTGGGTGTGCATCGAGTGTGGGCCTATAGAAAACATCGTTCATGCACTGGTTAGGCGTTAGGCAAGTATGGATACTAGGAATTACATATTGGCAAATATTAGGAGTGAATTTGATATAGATTTTTAAGATAACAAAAAAATGTGCTAATGAACGATCAGATATAATTACGGAATATACTAACATATAATATGTCTAATAATCTCTTCATTTGATAATTCTGTGATAAAATCTTACAAAAAATAATAAATCAAAATATAAGTGAATTACAGATTCAAATACAATCGAAATAGAACTTATGTACATAAAAATATATTCTTAGTATATAATCGATATAATAAATTCAACACGAAAGAAATGCAGAAATGTGCTATTCCTATTCAGACAATGTCAATACAGAAGAAGATAAAAGTAGTAAAGTAATGGCAGTAACGTAATAGATAGATAAGCACATGTATACAACAAAATAAAAATATTAATATAACATTTACAACATACGTCCAAGCAAAAAGCAAAATATAACAAAGACAGATGGGATAAAAAAAACCTCCCCCTAAAGATGTAACCAAAATCCCCCTACAAAATAAACCTCCCCTAATAATAAGATAAGAGAAGCTTCCCCTAACATCTTATTTTTCCCTTTTGTTACGAATGATCAAAGGTAGAACATCAATCAGAGTTAAAAAAATCACGATGAGATGGCTATACGCCAGAAAGACAGGCAAGCTGCTCCTCCTGAGTGAAAAGTCGGGAGTCAAGGTGCTAAAAGCCCTCAAACATACACGACTCTAGCTGTGCTTGAGAAGAAAGCAACCGCTTTTGCGAGGAAAGCAACCGCTCTTAAGAGTTAGACAGCTGCTCAAGCCAATCAAAAATCTAAGAGAGCTATCCCATAATCAGAGGGGAGGAAGATGTAGAAGACAAAGGAAGATTAGATGGGCTAGGATGGGATGGATTAGGATAGGGTGGTCTAGTATTGGCCAAAAATGAAGGTTCCTTCAAAAGAGAAGCATCCAAAGGATCATCATCGGGAGCCAGGGAGTGTCGATGGAGTGTGGGCTCGGTTTTGTTCGAAGGTTGTGTGAACAATGGGCTGGCCAAGTCACACACATAGAAGGTCTGGGAGCTATATGCTTAAACCTATAATTAGGCGTTGGATGAGACAACAATGGAAAAAGTTGTCATCCGTCTTAGATATAAAATTATTGATAAAATGATAACATAGGTGGGACAAAATAGCAATAGACCGCTCGCTTAGGAGAGTATAGAAGAATAAGGCCTTATTTTGAGGGATAGATGAGAATTGTGTGACTGAAAAAAAGATTAGTCAACATAATTCGATACACAACTATTCTCCTAGGGGTGAGAACTTAATTTTGAAGGACTTGCCATGCCATTCCATGCGAGAGCCATGGAAAAAAAATACTATATCATCGGGATGTGGCATGGTATTATACTTGTTTGGGTACTTCGAGTGGAAAACATGAGGAATACCTAAAGTTTGGAAGAGTACTTCTCGGGTAATCTGGAGGTGACTCCCTATCAAGAAAGTAGTAAAAGAGTGTGTCGCAAGATCAAAATCATAGATGTTAAAATAAAACTCTTGTATCAAGAGTGGAATAGGAGGGATGAGGTTGGTAACGATCGACTCTTAATGTCGGTCTGTGAACAGGGAGGAAATAGAAGGATTGAGAGACGCGAGGTCAACTTCCTACTTAAGAGTCAGTTGTCTATGTGACATATGGCTTTAGAATAATTCCTTAGTGTTGGCATTAACAAAACGGTTAGGGGCTGAGGGCCCGCTTACCCAGAGACTCTTACCAATAGATTTTTTGGCAAGGGACTTTCGTGGAGCAGATATCTGTACAACAAAATAAAGAAAGAGATGGTGAGGGACTCAAATCTAAGTTATGCCTAAAAACGATGCACAAGAGGAGTAGATTGGACAGTGCATATGGGTCTCACACCGAACCACCCAAAGCCCATGAATCCTTTACCACTACGGGTTAATAGAGGGGCCAAAACCTGACAAATTGACACTAGAGGGCTATTGATCGGGTGGTAGGGATTCCAAAAACATGGGTATATACCATGCTATAACGCCCAAAATCCATGACTAGACAAGGCCAAATCTACGTAAATGGGGCATTACAAACTACAAAGCGGCACTAGATATGCACATAACATGAAGAATTCGAGTATGATAATATGTTAAAAATAGTTTCCATGGAAAGAGAGAGAAACTGCCATTAATGGAGGCGGGAAGATGCAGAAGAAAATGGAAGAGAAGAGATTTTTCTTGT
The DNA here is from genome assembly GCA_025585075.1 of Nepenthes mirabilis. Taxonomy (NCBI): domain Eukaryota; kingdom Viridiplantae; phylum Streptophyta; class Magnoliopsida; order Caryophyllales; family Nepenthaceae; genus Nepenthes; species Nepenthes mirabilis. The sequence continues at coordinate 58,647 of JAODPA010075045.1, forward strand.
GTGCACCTACAATTTACAAGAAGATGAGTAGATTTGGAAGAGTTGGAGGTTTGAGGAGGTAGGGAGAGAATTGGAGAAGAGAGAGAGAAAGAGAGGAAGGAGGAACAATGCTCAAGCTACGCTAGATGATAAAGACCCAACACTGCAGCACTTGAGTGCACCTTAGTTATGTGTTAGGCATGCTTGGGAAGAAAAGGGAGCACCTGAATTGGCATTCAACGCTTAAGCACCTATCAGGCTTTAGTCGGGTACAATGAATAGTGAACCTTTTTTATGTGTGAAAAATAGAAATCTCTCTTTAGTCTGATAGGAGAGAGCAAATTCCAATGGTCCTTTTAAGTGACTCAAATATAAGATTATCCAATAGCTTGGTAAGGATATCGGCTAATTAGAATTCAATTGGGGCATGTTCAAGAGTAATGACCTGAGTTTCAACTAGTTCACGAATAAAATGGCATCAAATATCTATATGTTTGGTTTGTGAGTGTTGGACAGGATTTTTAGAGATATTAATTGCACCAATATTATCGCAATAGATTGTCATAGTATCCTAGGTAATGCCATAATCGTGTAGCAATTATTTCATTCACAGGAATTGTGTGCAGTAACTACTAGTAGTAATGTATTCTGTTTCAACAGTAGACAAAGATATAGAGCTTTGTTTCTTTCTCATCCCAGCTACAAGATTTGAACCGATATAGAAATATCCACCGGAGGTACTTTTATGATCATTGACATTTTTGGCCTAATTGGCATCGGAATAGCTAGCCAAGTCAAAATTGGAGTCACGAGAGTATAAGATCCCATATTCAAACGTGCCATTAATATAGCGAATGATACATTTGATGGCACTTAAGTGTGATTATTTGGGATTGGATTGATATTATGCATACATGCCTATAGCCTACACTAAAGGCAATGTTAGGTCTACTTGTAGTTAAGTAGAAGATATTTCCTATCATATTTTTATTGAGTGTCTGATCGATTCTCTTTTCAGAGAGATCATGATCCAATTCAGTAGAAGTGCTCATAAGTGTCTGTGTTTGTTTTTGTTGTTTAATCCAAAACGTTTTATAAGATCTTTGACATACTTTGTTTAGGAGATGAAAATACCTTGAGGAAGTTGTCTAATATGTAAACCTAGAAAAATATAATTTCTCCTACCATACTTATTTCAATTTAGAAGTCATATAGCTTCCAAATTCGTGAGTATATGAATCTACAGTAGTACCAAATATAACATCATCAATATAAACTTAGGTAACAATTATACATTTTCTAGTAATTTTTACAAAAAGTGTTTTATTAGCACTACCTCTAACAAAGTTATGATTAGTAAGATATGAGGAAAGATGCTCATACTAAGCTCTTGGAGCTTGTTTGAGGCCATACAAGACCTTTTTAAGTGGTCTGGTAATAAGGGATTAACAAATCTCTTCGATTATTCAATATAAATTTTCTCTTGGATGATACTATTGAGAAAATCATTTTTGACATCCATTTGATAGAATCTAAAACTCATAGTATAGGCAATGGATAATAGAATTCTCATAGATTCAAGACGACTTGTTGGAGCAGAGGTCTCGTCAAAATCTATCACTTTAATTTGGGTGTATTTTTAAGTAACAAGATGAGCTTTATTTCGAGTGATATTATTATTTTCATCAGTTTTATTTTTGAAGATTTATTTGGTGCCAATAACATTTGTATGTTTAGGTCGATAAACCAAGGACCACACATTATTTCTAACAAATTGATTTAGCTTTTCATACATAGCATTAATCCAACATTTGTCATTTAGAGCCTCTTCAACCCCTTTTTGGCTTTAAGTGGGAGACATAACAAGTATAGACTAGTTGATTTAAGACTCGGTGGCGCAATCTCATTCCTTCACTCAGATCACCTAATATGAAATCTTTGAGATGATTTAGTTTGTTTCTAGTGGAAGGTTCCTTGATTAGAACAATGTTTGGAGTCTCGTCGGGAATATCTGTAAGAGTTGATTCATGAGAATATTCATTTTGATCAACCTCTTGATTTGGGCAATCCCTGTCTTTAGGTTGCTCGCTAGGGACATCATCGATAATTACATTGATCGACTCCATTACAATTTGAGTATGATAATTGCACACACGATATGCTCTACTTGAAGGGGAATATGTTAAAAATATTCTTTTATTACTTTTAGAATTGAAATTACTTAGATTTTTTTCATCTCGAAGAATGTAACATTTACTTTGAAAAATGTGGAAATACTTCATATTAGATTTCTTTCCTTTCCAAAGCTTATGGAGTGTTTTATCCATCCAACGTCATGGATTGACCTTATTGATTATGTGACAAGCTATGTACCCCAAAACTGCATGGCTACATTTTTACTTTGCATTATATTTTTAGCCATTTCTTAAATAACCTGATTTCTTCTTTTCACAATCTCGTTTTGTTAGGGTATAATTGGTGTAGAGTATTCATGTTATATTCCTTCTTTATTATAAAAATTTTTAAAATTAGAGTTTTCAAACTCTTTTTCATGATCACTTTGAATTTGGACAATTGGAGCTCCCTTTTCATTGGCGAATTTTTTGCACAAAATTTTTACTTGGTCAAAAGTGTCAAATTTTCCATATATGAGATCTATCCAATACTATCTAGAGTAGTCATCTACAATCACAAGGATATACCTTTTGCCGCCTAAACCATCGATCCTAAAAGGTCCCATGAGATCTATATGAATCAATTCAAGGAGACGCGAGATGTTAATGTTATTTTATGAGGGATGACAGTTCTAGTTTATTTTTTAAATTGACACAGACCATACACATGACGTTTGACATTAGACAATTTAGGAAGACCTTTGGCATAATTCTTGTTAGAGATTTTAGATAAATTTTTAAAATTTAAATGTCCATGATGTTGATGCCACAATTTAATAGTATTGATTTTTGCAGGATGGCATCATAAAACATGGCCAAGCTCTATGCCGTGTAGGTTATTAGGATTTATCTTGTCTTCTAACACAATAGAGCAATTTGTGTCATAAATACAACACTTATCCTAAAAGAATCCAACATCAAAATTTTTATCATAAAATTGACTGATGTTAGGAATGTTAAATTTTAACTTGGCTAATACAAAATATCACAAAACTTGGAGTGCTCAGAAGTATTGATCTGCCCTCTACTGAGAATGGGAGCCCTAGTTCCATATCTAAGAACAATCGTCCCATCGGGATGGTCAGAGAGAGACAAAAACATGGCTTTATTGTTGTATATGTATTTAGAGCATCTACTATCCATATACTATAATAAATAATTTTAGATTTTTAGAGCAATATGAGAAACTTGACATGAATAATTTCTAGAAGAGTTTTTCAGATCACCCTTATTAATCAATATTTTTTTACCTGAATTTACTTTTTGAGTTTAGTTTTTGACTTATTCATTTTGATGTTGTATATGATTGACAAGGTTATTCATTTCATACTTTGTCTTTGACTGTACAGAAAATTGGTAGTGTGATAACGGGAACAAATATATCCGATTTGCCTGCACGCATGACAGGTTAGTACAAACTTAGGGCAGAGTAAGCTTTACTCAATTGATTTCTAGGTTAGTTTATAAAGTAAGCTTTTTCGGCATTTTTCTCAATTGATTGATTAATTTTGGTGGATTGACCCGTCATTTAGTTTAATATTGGGTTTAGGCAATAATTTTAAAACACTTATTTTCTCTGCATGTTTTGATATAGGTTTAATAGTTTGGGGTGTGCTTATATTTCTGTATGAAATATTAGTAGCGGGAATAAAGATCATTTTTGAGTTTATGCTATTTTTAGAAGTGTTTTCTACAAATCACAAACCTTTCTTATTTTTTACTATCTTTCTTATATTTAACATATGATCGAGTTTTTTGGTACTATTTAAAAATTTCAAATCATTCTTTACATTTTGGAGATTCAATTCTAAATATTTAATTTTAACAATTAAGGAACTGTTCAATATTTTAAGATCATGATGTTTAACAATGGTACATTCC